>JAGGAR010000173.1:0-16670 GCA_017657315.1 Termitomyces sp. K1Ag | reverse complement strand
CCCATACCGAAGTTGAACACGGGTGAATTCTTTGGCGGAGGGCTTGGCCAGATAATTTTAGACATCCAAATTCCAGTTGAGATGCTGTGAAAGGGTTTCAAAGGGAGGCACAGGGCAGCAAAAGCGACGCCGGCGGACCCCGAAGCCTCTAAGGGGCTGTCACAGATCCGGTTGGCATGTGAAAGACTGGCGGATATCCTTTGAGGAACGGAAAGACGCCGAATAGACGTTGGTACTTCTGTCGTACTTAAGTCTTACATCGTACTTGGCAAATTCTTAGACAGTACATACTTATGTAGGAAGGGAAAAAAATTGGCTGATTTGATGTACTATCCGGAGACTAGATTTGACGGGAAAACGGAGGCAATTTACATTGCTTTCGACCCTGATAGGCCTGACTCCGCTCGACGAAATTGATATACTTAAATCGATCATTGTCCATACATACTTAACAACTTAACAGAATCGCCTACATAGCTCCCACAAGCGGTACAGCTTCAATAACTATGTCGATCCGCGCGGGACAGAAGCGGTCACGTCCAGACGACTCTGCGCAGCATCGGCGTGATGCTCACCAACTCGATTTTCTAGCTGGTCTACGTATAATTGAGAATCTAGGCGCAGATTGCCCTACCAACCACGATAATAGATTCTTCCGCGACACTCCGCTGCTTTCCGTGCTCAATTTCATCTCGCTGCTCGTTGAGGCCGACTCATCACGTTCCGACTGCTTGGATATCGCAGTCGCTGTCTCTGCAAATCAAGGACGCCTTCGACTCCTCTTAGCCAAAGCAAATGGGTTGACACCAGCCGACGCTGAGTCAGAGAATCTAGCTTTCTTCATCCAAGCTCTACGCGATTCCTTGAGGAACGATGACAGGATAGATCACCTCGTTATGAAACGATTTACAAGGTTGATTGCACAACGACACCTACCTGAACTCTCTTGGAAATTATCACGAATTGGCACGATCGGCGGACAATCCCCGAAGAAGAATTGGGAGCGGTTCTCCAGCTTTTTGCCACTGTGGCACCGAGCAAACCCACGAGGCGAGAGATCGCAGGGTTTCGTCGATGTGGCGAGGCAGGCTTATGGGTTTGTTCACGGGGAAATCAATGCTGATGACATTATGGTCGAAACCATGAAGAGCTTCATCCTGCACGATGAATTTAAACCTGTCGAAAAGATGAATCTCCAGGAGAGGTTCTGCTTCACGAGGCTCGCTATGGAATCGAGTATGCGAATGCTACACTCTAATTTCTTCCATGATGTTGTCTCGAAAGGGCAATTCCATAACCTGTTGAACGAAGACGACGAGGGTACGCCTACCGTTTCATTGGTTATTACTGGTCTTCAATCGATGATAGATCACATCTTTCTTTATGAGATGTATCGGCGCGTCAACGACGTAGCACGGTATTTACAGGGCCTCCAAGACTTTGTCCAAGAAGGGATTCCGTATATTGTCAAAGCCCTTGGACACCACGGCCTCGAACAATTCTTGTCGCATTCCGGTGGGATCACCGCACACTGGGTCGTTCGAGGGCGTAGAAACCTTCCTCGGACACTATACTGGGGCACCTGTCCAGAAGAGAAGATTCGTCGCCTTTTAAAGTCCAAGAAGCTAGCAATAGAAGACTTCGACGAGGAGGAGTATGATAGAATGATTCAAGAGGCGGCAGTGACTTCCTTGTGGTCGAAAGGCGCCCCAGTCACGCCAGTCCTCCACCCCGAGATACAGTTAATCCGGCATATCGAGAGAGAGAACATCGCTATTCTGGACTGGGCTATAGGGATGAATCAGCCTCCATGTTGGGCGTGCTTCATCTATATACGGCTCCTCCGCCGTTTTCAAGACCCAGCGCAGCGTTGGCATATGTCCCCGACAACTGGGAGGCCGCGGGGATCATGGATGATACCTCCATCATGCCATCCGTCATTGAGAGACTTGATGCTATGCAAGGTGGAGAGGCGAGTCTACAGTGCTGTAGAGGAGTACGGCTTCGACTGGGCAGAGCCTTGGGCACATGTAAGTTTATCACTTTGAGATGCGACAGCCTGAGAGCACCTTCTATCTAAGGCTGACTCGTGCGAAAAGACGTCCTTAATCGTCAGCAATCCAACGTAAATTTGGGCGTACTTTGAACCGAGCTTTTGGCGACAGGATACTCTCCCACCTGTCCGAGACATTCTTTGTGTAGCAGGGGTGGCTAGTGATTTTTTCATCATCATGATGAACTTCTCTCTTCACGATTATGATGACGCAGACCATTTTGTTGATGATCCTGTATGTCTGCGCTCCCACCGACAGCCTGGCTCTGAGAGTACAACATTTCTTGGGACATACATTTCCCAGTGTTATGAGTCCATCCATCACAGAATTTCGAAGCGACCCTCACCCATGCTCACACTATGTATACTCTTGTCTATGGACATCCGCTATCCTTCATAAGCACATTCCTGTAACTTCTGTAGCACATACCTCACTCTCACCCGGACAGCTTCACTAGGCTGTTTGGCCCTTGTCACCTGTATCTACTACTGTCACCATCCGTCATATACGTCTATTTCTTCTGTCACATAGCGTTATTGTTACATAGAATTTGAATGCATGCATATATTACACGAGTTTACAGGCATGATTTCGATGATATCAGATCTGATATGTTCAAGCCTGCCTAAATCTCTAAATTGGTTCATGATGTCAGGACATACTTGACCTTGTCATGGTGCGGCCGTTACGGTGGACCTCCTGTACCAGCTTGGATTTGAACTTCTTCGCCTGATCGCCCGCTACGTCCGCATCAGCCTTAAGTACTAGTAGTCAGACAGAGACCATATGCTGACAAGAAGCCTACCTCCGATGGCTTCCTATGAAGACCCACAGGAAACGACGAGAAATCAGTCTTCAGTAAGTCCACAAGTATCGAGAACCACATTCATAAACCCCCGCAATCCTACTAGTTTGAGTGATGAAGCATGTAGAGATATGTGTAATTCTTGTCACATTGAGTGTTTCCTAGAATCATAATGGAGAGTAGGCAGGATAGCATCCCCGCTTTCACAAGGAGACAGGGGAGGGGAAGGGGTCCTTGTACATATGTGTAGAGTCTATGACTGTCGACAAGAACAAGAAGCGGTACATCACTAACAGGCGGATTGGTGAGGTGTTGTTCGTATATGGGAGGGATAAACAGGGCCAGAGACATAATGGAGTGACAGCGATATGTACAGGCTTGTTAGGGGGCGGGAGAGTTATACTTAATAAACTTGAGCTAGGAAGCGTGTCAGAGATGTAGTGGGATAGGATGTGGCATAGTAGTGATGATTGTGATAGTCCGTCTAACCCCATACTAGGGGCTGAAAACTGCTATTTGACCAGAACGGGACACTCTAGTCTCTGAAAAACCCAAAAAGAAAGGCCAAGAGAGAAATCCAAAATTTCACTAGGATGGTGGAGGAATAGGAGCAATAAATTAAAGGTGATGCCCGCAAGGAAAAGCACAGATAAAAGCAACCGAACATCATGAAAGAACATGAAGCATCGCACCGAGAAATAGCACGGCGAGTCCTGCCCACTGGCCTGGCAGCAGTGCCGCCGGTGCCGCACTCGCGACATTCGTGTCCGCATATTCAGTTCCACACTGTGCTACAGCCAATTTGGCTGCGTTCCCATACGTCTGTTGTAACCCAGTCAACGCAGGAGCCTCGGTGGAGTTTGATAGTGCAGAAGAATAGGTTAACATCAAATCACGCGTGCAGGCCGTGCACTGTAGTTTCGTTGCGTTTGGAACCGGTATTCCAAGAGGAAGGTTGTAGAAATAGATGTCGGTATTTTGCGCGGCGTTCAGGTAGCAGTAAGTATTGGAAGCGGGATCTGTGAGACATCCGGCGTCACGCATGAGAGCATAGGCTTGTAGATCTGTATGATAAGATTTAATGTGATCTTACAATCAGGTCATCTGTTCTGATCACATACCACGTAGTGTTGAAACCGCCATCTGATTTTGGTCCTGCAAGTCTTGAACACAGGCCGTCCGAAGTGCATCAGCAAACCATCCCATGTTGGCAATGCATTGGTCTCTATCAATAGTTGTGTTGCAGGTGCCCCAGATGATCGAGTTCATGACTGTAAGGTTGGCCTGAGCCTGTTGGACGAGTAAATAGTTAATCAATCATATAGATGAATCAAGAGTAGATGCGACTCACGTCGATGAAAGCAGAAGAGCTATCCATGAGCAGTGACAACGGGCGACATGACCGGAAGGGAAGTGTGGCAGTCATGTTTGAGAAAAAGTTGAGGCAACTGAGGCTTGAGAAATTTTGTGACAGAATTCCATCTAACGGTTGCGGGAAGGGTGTCGGAAGAGGTGGAGGGGAAGAGGGAATCGTTGGAACTGGTGTATTGGCGGCCGCTGTTGTGGACGTGGAAGTGGTTGTAGTCGGGTTCGGCACGATAGAAGAAGTAGGAAACACGGCAGATGGACTCGCGGCGGCAGGGGAAATCGACACTTGCCGTCGTTCCGGCTGCTTATCTCGCTTCTGAGACTGCCATAGGCGGCCCTTGGAAGATCTCTCGTGCCATGTTAAGGTGTTGGGCATCGATATAGGCAGATCAAACGCGGCCGGACGTAGATATCGTGCGGAGGCCATGATAAGGATGAGACCCAGTAGAACGAGTATAGCCGTCCACCGCGTCCTACGGCTGATACGATGGTTGGAATCTACCGCAGGAGGGAAGTTTTTCATACCAGTCTCGAGGACAGGCGTTCGTGGGTCGTCGTCTTTCATGTTGTGCCGGGATGAAGATGGTGTGGAAGGAAAAGACCGTAAAAGGTTGAAGCGGAAGTAAAGAGCGTGAAAGTAAGAGAATGTGAGGAAGAATCAAATAGCCCTGTTCGAAACACTGCTTTGATCAAGCCAGATCAGGAGGCAAGGGGAAATGCTTGGACTCTGGAGTGGTCGGGGTAAGCGATGCGCTAGGAACAGAGAGTGATTGTCGTAGCACAAGTGACATACGCGGACGCAAAGGAAAGACCACTTGTAGTCTAGACAAGCTGGCAGGACTGAAGATAATTGGCAGGATGACCTGGACGTTCTGGTGTTTTCCCATCAAAAAATAGATCATCAATCTCGAATCTCGATCACCACATGTTTTCCTGAAGGCTAGGCACAACGCCACGCTTCCTCAAGCTTCCATATCTAGGGCTTTTTTCTTTCTGCTCTCATATCCTCTGCACTCCATGAACAGACCCTTCATCATACCTCCCGACAACCAGGAGGACAGGTAAAGTATCATCCAAACCCGTGCTTGTCCGGGTGCCGGGAGATCCGATTCGAATGTGATGATGGGAAGATCCCGTGTGGTTCTCTGATTCTCTGTTTGCCGTCGAAGGATCATTTTGCATGATAACTCAGTGCTGTCGCACCATCTCCAAGCGGGATTAGAGGAGATAATTATATACTTTGCGTGAACTTCGCGCTAGCCAGTTCTGAAATAACTACTTGCCCAGCATAAAACAACCAGGTATATATGGCCACGGAACATGATTTGACCTTCAGCGGGAATCAACGCTCTCTAGCGCAGATCATGATCCCTAAGTAGTACTAGTGAGTACGAAGGAAGGCTACTTACAACTTCTCCCTCCAGTGAGATTACCTTTCACTATCACCATCCTGAAACATGATATATTCGCGGGGTGAAATCATTCAAGCGGTACTTATTACACTGAGTTTCGCTCTGTTTCGCTAGTCTATCCAAGGTGCAATCGTGAACCGTATCATGATCAAGATCCGTCTTCCGAGGACTGCGGCCCGCAAGGTGAGGTTATTTCTGTGGTACTACTGTTCAAGTTGTGTGCGATCAATGTTGTTCAATGTCCAAGCATTTCGCCTGGGCTTGAAGCATCGACGACAGCCGAGAACATTAGACATTTTACCTCGTCCAACCGAAATAAAACGACGACGCCCACTGACAGCTATTATAATACCTACTCTCCCACTCCCATGTGTAGACAGTTCTTCCTTCCTTTCTTGAGGAAGATGTCCAAATGCATGTCGTAAGTCCATGATCCTGGCTTGACCGAGAGAGCTCATGTTTAATCTGGACTTGTTCGGATTACCAAACCGCTTATACTTACATCCATCCCATTGACAGCCCCAAGCCGAACTATCCTTCGGCTTCCCAGAAATGGTCACATTTAAGCGCCGTAGAACAGCAGCCACTTTTCTGCTCGGGCTGCCACACCCATCTCAATCATGATGGATTCTTGTGCGAACCGGACACGCCACTAGCACAGGAAGCATGATGGGCCCGGTGCAATCTACATCTCAGCTTCGGCGGCGCTGGATTGTAAGAAGGTCAACAAGGAGGAAGAAGGGGCAAGTAGCGTACTTTGCCGAGATACGAAACACCCGGATTACAACAAATCTACATCAAATTTAGATTCTAAGATTGTTTGTCAGGAGGCAGTACAGATATGTCAGAAAAGATTTTTGATTCAAACCGTCGTTCGGTGTTATATACATAAATGTCACTGGAACCTTGAATCCTGTCCGAGCCATGCGGATTGTCAAAGGCATGTCACATTGTCGAGAAAAGGTCTTTGAGAGTCATTTGTTGCTATAATCTAAATTTGGGAATACATATCAGAATCCAAATAAGGGTTGGCCGATAGAATGGAAGATGTTGGTCGTTCGAGCAGGAAACGGGGCACGAAAGTACGCCGTAATGGCAACGAAAGGTGCACTCGATGGACCCCAAAGACCATGAACTTCACATTACAGTTTACGGTCGGTTTCATAAAGATAGACCACGTTTGGGGGTGCGGGCAACATCGGCGTTGCAGTACGAAATTCTCAATTGATGGAAGATCCTGTTTATGATCATAATGTTTCATCCAGTGTCCTGGTCATAGCACATACGTTAGAAATGTGATTTTCACCACAAGGCCGGGGGCAGGTTACTCACCAGCACCCACTCAAACTCAATAACCAAATCAGAACGAGCACACCCGGTCTCCCCGCGCCTTCTTGGAATCTGCGCCCATGTCGAAAACACGTAAAATTCGGCCAGAACTCGCCGAAAGAGCACTGATCAGAGTTTGTGATCAATCTCCAGATATTCAGCAGAAAGTGGGTTACTAACCCAAAGGAAGGTAAAGGACGTGGACACATCCTCATCGTCGCCTTGGCATCTACAGATCGAACACGACGCAGACGCATTGGAAAGATGTTTCCTGATGCTGTATGTTTAACACCACTTACGAGCCGGGGACCACCTGCGTCCTTGGGCTCGACTTCAGCTTATCCACCACGGGCCTAGCGCTATAGCTCCCACTAGACGAGGTCCAAATAACAGATACGTATCAGGGCTCGCTTGGATGCATCGTGGCCAAGCATTGGTCGGGGCCGATGGATAGTACCCCCTCGGTCTACCAAGCTGATGGTTACTGGATACTGACAAACATCGATCGTCGCTGTACCCGGACTGGCCAAAGATACCACAAGATTGATGATCCATGCACTGTTGCTGAAGCCGTTAATCAGTATCGATCATACCGCAACAAAGAATAGAGGCTACCCGCCCAATGTCAACGACGGCGACTGCAAATTCACGAGTGCATCGGGGTGCTAAAAGTAACTCGTCTTTATGGCAACCCTACCAGCTAAATCTGGCAATTGAATAGGCACGCATTGGACATCGGCAGGTACATGTTGATTCGTTGCCCAAGTCTATATCGATGTGAGTAAAAGTTTGTCTGACGAGCGGGTGGATACAAGGACGTCGGTCAATCATTGAGGAGAGGGCATAAACATGGAGTCGGACTAACCTTATTCGACAGTCGTGAGGCAGCCAGAGAGACACGATCGCGGTTATGACTGCAGATCTTGACATTCTTAACGAATGTCTATCCAAATCCCTAGCAATCTGAGGCACCCCTAAATCACCCGTCGCCCTACAACATATCATTCGTCAAAAACACATCTCTGAAGATCAAACAGACATACGATTTCCAATATTAACCGCCAATCGAGCTCGTATCAACATCGTTCCTCGTCAAAAACCAGGGTGCAGAAGTGGCAGGACGTGCGAAGCTTCAAAATGAAACTGTGGTGCATCATTTCCCACCTGCCTGGCAGGCAGATGTCGCGTCGCGTCAGTCACCAGAGGGCGCAGCCTGGAAAAGAGGAAAACAAAAGTTAGAAGTAAGGTTACTTCAAGGTCATTCATTTATCAATAAGTATTCTCGGACTCGACGGATGTGTCGAAGAGGCTACGAGACCATAGGTGCCATTGAAATGAAGGGTAGTACGCGACTCGTGATTTGGCTATCATCATACAGCACCCTCCACTGAGGACGTCGATAGCTGTTTCTCTCACGTTCTCTGCCCTTGTTCTCAGGTCTGAAACTTAAAGCAGGTATGCTGTAGGTGCTGGGGTGAGCGATCTCGTCCACGAATTATTGTTTTCAACATACAAAATCTCAACTGTATCTATAAAAGATCACTATTGTTCTTTGGTGGCCACCTTCACTTTCATAGGAGAGTGCATTTAAACGGAAGACAAAGAGGCCATTATATTCGATTGTTGAGGCGGTGATGATGGTCGCTGCAAACTGACCGTGTGAACGATTCGCTGAACCCTTGGGCCACGCATTTTCGTATACATATTCGACAACCACATTCTTGCCTCCAACATCGCTCCGTCCCAAATTGCCCACTGCCGCCTTTTCTGCACGCACCAACACCGCCAGGCGCAGAGAACAACATTATCGCCCGTCACCCGAAATTTGACTAAAGACACTCATAAAGACATCAACCTCAGTCTCATCTTGAGCCTCTCGACTTGCGCCTGTTTTTAACGCAGGAAAACCGATAATCGAACCCCCAAATCTCCTCTTTAACCACAATGTCCCAAGCAGCGCCCTCAACATCATCAACGTCCGCTTTTCATCTCCAATAGCTCCCAATTTACGCACTAACATTCACTTATCAACAGACCCTCCCACAACGAATCCTGGAAAACCGGTCTGCGCGCCCCTCCAAAAGACCTGCGGCCCCAAACCGAAGACGTGACCGCAACCAAGGGGCTCGAGTTCGAGGACATGTTCCTCCGACGGGAGCTCCTCATGGGGATCTTCGAAGCCGGATTCGAAAAGCCCTCGCCCATCCAAGAAGAAGCTATCCCCATCGCGCTCACAAAGCGCGACATCCTCGCCCGCGCCAAGAACGGCACCGGCAAAACAGCCGCATTCGTCATACCTTCCCTCCAGCAGGTCGACGTCACCAAGAGCAAGATCCAGGCTTTGCTCCTCGTCCCGACACGCGAGCTCGCGCTCCAGACGTCCCAGGTGTGTAAAATCCTGGGTAAACATATGAATTTGCAGGTTATGGTTACGACGGGCGGGACGACGCTTAAAGATGATATTTTGCGTCTCTCGGATACGGTACATGTCCTTGTTGGCACGCCTGGACGTATCCTTGATCTTGCGAGCAAGAATGTCGCTGATCTTAGCGAGTGCCCTGTCTTCGTCATGGACGAAGCGGATAAATTGCTTTCTCCGGAGTTCTCTCCTGTTATGGAACAGCTACTCTCCTACCTCCCTGAACAGCGCCAGGTTATGCTTTTCAGCGCAACTTTCCCTCTTATCGTGAAGGATTTCAAGGTACGTGTATCGTTTTTGTTTTCGAGATAATAGCTTATCTCTTGATACCGCAGGACAAACACATGAAGAAGCCCCATGAAATCAACCTCATGGACGAACTTACTCTGCGTGGTGTCACCCAATATTACGCCTACGTCGAAGAAAAGCAAAAGGTCCATTGTCTCAATACCCTCTTCTCCAAGGTGCGTTTCCCTCACTGCTGTCACTATCTCAATCTGATGTTCCTCGTTCACAGCTACAAATCAACCAATCCATCATCTTCTGTAACTCTACCAACCGCGTCGAGCTCCTCGCCAAAAAAATCACCGAGCTCGGCTACTCCTGCTTCTACTCACATGCCAAGATGATCCAATCGCACCGAAACCGTGTCTTCCACGACTTCCGCAACGGTGTCTGCCGCAACCTCGTCTGCTCCGACCTCCTCACGCGCGGCATCGACATCCAAGCCGTCAACGTCGTCATCAACTTTGATTTCCCCAAGAACAGCGAAACATACCTCCACCGCATCGGTCGTTCCGGGCGGTTCGGACACCTCGGGCTGGCGATTAACCTCGTCACGTATGAAGATCGGTTTAATTTGTATAGGATTGAGCAGGAGCTTGGGACGGAGATTCAGCCCATCCCGCAGAATATTGATAAGGGGTTGTATGTGGCACCCGCTACGGACGAGCCGCAGGCGCAGAAACCGCAGGCGCAACAGCAGCAGCAGCAGCAGCAGCAGAGACAGCCGGCGGTTGGACCGCAGAGGCCGCCTCAGCAGTCTCAGGGACAGCAGGTGAATGGCCAGCAGGCACAGGTTGCTCGTCAGAATGGTGCATCGGCAGCGAGGGGCGGATACCGTGGTGGTCCTCATTCTGTTGCTCGATGAAGGATGCGGCGGGTGATGTGAGATGACGTTGGAGAGAGGGGGGGGGGTGGAGGTGGAGTGGGAGTGAGGGAGGTGGGGCACAGCACGACTCTTCAGAAACCGACAGCCAACCTTGAGTTTGACCATTGAAGCATCTACATCATCGGCATCTTTTTTTCGCATCTCGACTCAGCATTCAGGCCTCCAGCGTTGACTCCATCTTGTACCAATCGAACGAGCGCCATCCAATTCGGGTTTACAGCAGCTCACTCCTTGTTTTTGTCTATCTTATATCACCTGTCGCCGCTCGCCGCGTGGTCTTTTCGGACCTCGCAGTGTCTGTCTGTTTATGTTACGGTTGATTATTTAAAGGCGGGCGCGACACTTATATCTTTCTTACCTAACCGATGCTCCAGGTGCTTTTTTTGCGATATACTTATAGTTGGTGGTTGGGATTTGTTGACCGTGTTGCTGCTCAGTAGTAGTAGGGAATAGTCTCGCAGTAGTTACATTCCTGTATCGTTGACGACGAAACAAGGGCGACAATGTTCCCGTCAATTCATGATTCAGATGAAGTCAAAAATTTGATCCTGCCTAAGTTCTTCCGAGTCTGCCGCTCACCAAAAATTTGGTGAGTTGGCTCTTGATAACGACAGCAATGGCGGGCGGGGGCGAACAACGCCACAAACCGCCAAACTACGCCTACCAGGACTCTGCCCCACGTTTGCGCTCGACCACGACACACCGCCAAGACTTCCTACCCGACTTCTCCCCGCCCCAATACCCCGCCGCCACCTTTGAACCGGATTACACTCCATACCTCCCTCCTCCAAACCCAACATACCGCTCACGGGGGGCCCATCGCAAATGGTGGTGGCCATGGCCGCTCACACTCATCCCCCTCCCCCGCCGTCGCACTGTCCGCCGCTTCCTCAAATACGCGCTCCCTCTAACATTCCTCCTCCTCCTTCTGGGGCTTTACTTCTACGAACCACACATAGAAATACAGCTCTACTCACGCTCCTGGATACAGCGCGAGATAGACCCTGTTGAGCCCCTCTCGGGGTGCTTCAGCCCCTCACGCGTGTCACCGCACTACAACGTGTCCGACGCCGTCTACGGGCGGCGGCGGAACGAGATACAGGCTGGGCTTCCTCTCAGGCGCGGGCTGGACTGCTACAACTTTGCCGGGACGATTCAGATGCACCGAGACGACGTGCGACCGCGCGGGTGGGTGCACCCTGACGCGCGGACGCAGTTCCACACGTACTGGCGTACGGACCTCGTCCCGTTCGGTCCAAGACAAGAGTGGATGATCAAGAGCTTCTTTGCGACGCAGGACGTTGGTGCGTCGAGGTTGATTGTGTGGTCGAACGGGGACTTGTCGGACAATGAGATTTTGAGAGAGTATGTGGATAGGTATCCGGATGCGTTTGCGTTGCGGGTGGTGGATATGGCTGCGCTGGCCAAGTCGACGGCGCTTGATGGGAGTGAGCTGCTGAAGCTCAAGGACAAAAAGGCGTGGTTGGACGGCGACTTGTTGCGGTTGTTGCTGCTGTGGAACTATGGAGGCGTTTGGATCGACATGGACTCTCTCCTCACGCGGGACCTCACACCTCTCCTCGAGCACGAATTCGTTACCCAATGGGACTGCTATGGTAAGCCCATCCTCCTCAATTCTTTTCCTACTCAAAACTAATCTATATCAGAAAAACTCTACCAACCGCTCAACGGCGCCCTCATGCGCTTCCGCAAACACTCTCCCTACCTCTGCGAAGCATTCCACATAATCGCCACCTCCCCTCCGCCACGCATCCACTCAACAGACTGGGGTTCCCTCCTCTACCTCAAACTCTGGCGCCGCCTCGTCGCGTCCCACATACCCCCATTCAAGGTCCTCCCGTTCTGCCTCTCCGACGGGCGTTCATGCCGCCTGGACAACCGCCTGCCGGATCCGTTCACGCCGGACCATCGCTCGGGGAAGTGGACTATGGGTCTGGGGCTGGAGGAGGGTGGAGGGCTGGATGAGGTGCTTGGGAATGTGTTTGGTGTGCATTTGCATAATCAGTGGGAGAAGGCGTTTCCGAGTGGGGGGTGGGTCGAGAGGTTGCTGTTGAGACGGTATGAGAAGAAGTTGGAGGCGAGGTGGGAGGTGGAGGAAGGAGAGGAGGAGGAGGAGGATTGAGATGCTGTAGAGAAAATTACGTTCTATCTAATTCGGAAGGATGAACATGGCCTAATTTTATTCTTTCTCGATGCTCTTCCTCAGTCTTGCGCACGTTCTGCTTTTCTCGACTTATTGATACCTTGCTGTAGGTACGCCTACTTCTTGGATCAACAACAGCTGCATGCATTGACTGATTGGCGAATATTTTTAGGAAAGCATTAACGAGATCTGCTGTCTTGTATGCACGCTGCAACCCTCTCTCTAGGTGGTTAAGGCTCTCACCACGCTTTTGGTTGAGCAAGGCATCATACTCGCCACAATTCGAATCATGCACTACGACCCTGCCGCCATTTCTGAAATCTTTCTATCTACCGTTTTCAACACGATATTCGGTTCTGGTATACATTGTGCCATTCGCGGCCATTTAACCCTCAAAAGGTATGTACGATGATTGACTTGGGTTATCTCTGGTTTTAATTACTACTATACAGGAACCTTGATTCTGACATTTTACCCATCCTCGTTTCATTCGCATCACCCAGCTCGGGTTTGACAGTATCTGGACCCGAGAACAGAACAACTTCATGTGCAACTCTCGCTTGACATGACATTGACAGGGACCCTGTGGTGTGGCTGCACATTTCGAGGCTTGAGGATGGTATGTAGAGAGCATCAGCAACGAGCGTTTTGTCCTTGAGGACACTTGGGTGCCTATTGAAGCCAAATCGCAGTAGGATATCAGAATACACAGAAGATGTTAGGAGCTCCTTCCTCAGCCTCGAACATGATGTATGGTTGAATGAACACATGAAAAACACAGTGAACAGCCCGCAGCAGAGGCTGAAGAAACCAGACAATGTGCCAAGAGATGTCTACAGTACCAATCCAGGGGTGGATTGTAGAAGACCGTGATTGATGGCAGGGGGGCACATTTATCCAATGACTGGCAGCATTGCAAGTCTCCTATTTCAACTCAACTCAACTCTGTGCTTCTGGATCTAGACCCTGTGAACATCATAAATGAGTCAACGAGTACCATGGCCAAGGCAGGTTTCATACAAAACAGTCCTGTCTTGGAATCCTCAACACCCTGAAAAGTTATAAAAGCCCTCCTCCACTATCTCCTATCCTCTACCAGACACCCAGAATGTCAGTCACTAGACTCAATACCGACGTCTTCTGGTACACGCTCTCATATATCTGCGAGCTGACTTCCCTCTACTCCATTCTTTGTGTCATCCCCGTCGTGGAGCCTCACTTCCATCTTGCGCTGCGCAAGCTCTTCGACCTCCCTATTGTTGAATCACTCCTTTCTCCTGAGGACTCTTGTCAAATTATTGACTTGTTCCTTGAAAAGGAGAAGCCTATCACCATTCAGCCCGCAGACATACATCACTTGGTGCTCCAGTCCAAGCCCACTTCCACGATCACTGGATCCTCTATTGAAGTTGAAGTTGTCCCAAAGGTCGAGCAGCGGTTTCATGGACGAGTCATCAGCCTCTTGGAAGAGGCCATCCACCTTGAGCGCTTGGATTGGTATGGCTTCTATGGGTCCCCGTCCCAGCAAGCAATCGAAGCTTTACGAAAGCTTGGCAATCTCAAGAGTTTGTCCATCAAATGTGCAAAGGAACACTGTAGTGTTGGATATATTTTCGCATTACATGGGGCTTACAACGATCAAGCAGCTCAATGGAAGTGAGTTCTGTAGTTTTCCTTAATTTCGTCTCAGATGCTCAATTGGCACAGTCCTGACAGTCTTATCTCTATCATCAGTCATCAGCTCACCCATCTCGACCTTCAGACTGTTACTCTTGAGATATTGAGGGCATTTTCTGGCAGCTCTAGCTTAGTGCAACATTGCCTCAAGTTGCTTGCTCTCGATCTCCATCTCTTCAAGCATTCTGCACTGTTCAACTTTGGAACCATCGGGTTCCCGTTCCTCGAGCACGTTACCTTATGCAACATCGATGTTTGGTCCATGAGAAATATTAATAGTGCCATCGGGCCTCTGCCACTCGTCGCATGGGGACATCTCAAGTCGCTCAGTCTACATTTCCTCTTCAACGGAAGTGAGTAACCAAATATGGCTTTCAATTTTGGTCTAACATATATTTGAAGGTGCGGTCTTTCAAGTGTCAGAGATGAGTCCCTGGAACCACTGGGATTGGCCTGCAGGGCACTACTCCTTCCAAATTCGCTGTCCTCTTTTTACTGTCTTGCCACCGGCCCATTTCCCTCTTCAATTCAAAGTCATGTCGATGATCAGCCTCCACATGAGAGGCACTCTAGATGCCATGGTTACCCGTATGAACAGATAGAGGAAGAGGACCTGGCTATCAACAATTACTTTGAAGACTTCAAGGTACCCCGTTTCCTCAAGTCTATCAGGGACGGATCTCGTCAGCCTTTGGGTCGACCAAAACGCCCTTTTATTACCTTCGGTTCTCACATAAATACCTGACCGATGGTATACCGTCACCGAGCTCTGGACAAACACTGGAGACCAGCAACTCAATCAGAAGAAGGCGGAGTGGAAATCGACTCTCATAGCTGTACTCGGCTGATTGGAAAGCCTTCGAGTTGGGTTTGGTGCTATGATGGCCTCCAAAGTTGAGCTTATACTGGGATGCTGTACGCGCAACAAGATAACCCAATTTGGGTTCCAATACAAATGGTCTCAATGGCCTCACGAGGATAACGAGAACTCTCAGGTACGTACGTCGACAGCAAAACTTTCGACATGAGCTAATACGAAGTTTTTCTAGATCATCTCTCCTGAACTCTTACAGAAATTCCTTCCATATCCCAAGCTCAAGGATATTCATCTCTTGATGCCTCGACCTGGTTGCCAGGATGTTTACATGTCTCCAAAGCGCTCGGAGAACAAGCACACCATCGATGATGTCACCGCTATCTTTGCGTCCATCCCTCAGGTTTGTTGCATTGGTGTCAGCCATGGTGCAGTTTGGGAACGCACATCCTTCCTTCCAGGTTCCCAGTATGAAGATTTGAATCTAGATTTGCCGCTGATCATGCGCATCGGAGATCCCAACTGTACCTCTCGCATTCTCTCTGAAGCCATCCTGAGCTTTTTCTACGGTGCGCCATTAGTTCCACGTGACTGGATGGAGAAGGGGGAACAACACCCTGTCAATGCAATCGTGTGTGAAGTCCAAAGTATGAAGGAGCTTACTCACCGTTTGTGGCTCAATGACCACTGAGGACTGGTGTTGCAGGGTCATGTAGACATCTTCATGCTCGAAACAATTTCACACTCTAAGTATTTCCTCTTTTTTCGAGCCTTGGACTCTTCCTTTTACTGTTGTTGGCAGCCTAACCATCGTAGTACTTCTTTACTGTAACATTTGTGTGTAGAAATATCATATACATACTTACATTGCTTGATCTCTTGAACGTGCGGAGAATTAAGGTTACTGCCGTTGAGGCAACTTTGACCGTCAGCTCTAGGGTCTGATGTCTAAAACTCAGTGATTGAATTCACGCCAATCGATGTGCATAGTGCAACATAACGAGGTATATGCCAAACTTACGTCCCACGTCAGCGGCGGCCCGCGGGCCCAAAAAAAAAAGATCCAACACGAACCAGCAGCATACATACTCCAACTTGAACTTTCGTCCAACCTCCCAGAATCACATCCACAGTAAGCTTTGCTCTCATTTTCGAAGTCACGTTGATGAGTCGCTATCGGCGCTGGACACGTATTTTTTCATTTTTCTTGACACTTTGCTACTATTGGACACGATGCGCCTGTCACGTGACCATGCATGTGACTTGCACGTGACTTTCACGTGATCGGCCAACAGTTTTTTCTTGCTGACTGATTTTTTGGAGCTTGAGTTGGAGCCGCGCTGGAGCAAGAGATATTTTTAAGCGTTCACTCCACTCATCTATGGAGCAATTTCCTTATAGGATAGGCCCGACTCCACAGCTTTTTGAGTATATAAAGCCTCAATTTTGTAGTAGAA
>JAGGAR010000172.1:0-16784 GCA_017657315.1 Termitomyces sp. K1Ag | reverse complement strand
GGCCAAGAAGAGAGATGGAAGTGCAGTGGAGACCGGGGAGCTCTGAGGTGGTGAGATGAGTGGTTGCGCAGTTGATGAGCCCTTGCAAGTCAACCCATTTTTCCTTCTTCACTTGTGATATTTGTCCTTGCAATTCGGGAGACATGAGATACTATACTTCCTGTTGAGAGGTTGCTTCAGTCTAGTACGAAGTATAGGCATGGGTGCTCAGCAGCTTACTTTTGCTGACAATGTTTCACTTGGATGGTTCGTCGAAGCGTCGCCCAATCGAAGAGACCTAACCCGTCACCAGGGTACTTTGCCTTTGAGTTGCCTCGAGATGGAAATACCAACGAAATATCAACGGAGGGACGGTGAGGAGCTGGTCATGGGTCCAGCCTTTCGGGCATTATGGAGGCGAGGGCCGTGAGAAGAAACAATGACGACTTTGAACTCATCGATCGCGAACTTATCTCTTTGCGCGACCGGATACAAAATTGTATCTCACAGCCTTCGCGTGGTTGTGGGATAATCAAATATTGGCCATGGAATTATTTCAAACCTGATATAAGTTGGATCACCAAGGAACATAGGAGAGTAGGTTGATATAACCACATGCTCGAGGGACCAAACCTCAATAGCAGACGACGTTGTCATGACGTTATAAGTAAGGGATTCTTAACGTTTCCTCGCCAATTGAGCAATTCATCCGTCGTGCTGGATCCCGCAGCAGGTCATTCAGCAGAATAGAGCTATTTCGCCAACGCCAACGTCGCCGCCATCGTACAAGATCCCGCATTTTAACGGCCATTGATTGGATGAGGCGCACGTATTCACGTTCTCACACCTAGAAAAGCACGTTAAAATCAGCGGAAAGAGTTATCAATTGGTTACATACTGCTGAGTAGACCGCCACTCCGCTAACCCCCAATATCCTCACCAGAAGCGCTGAACTCGGGAGCCGGTAGCCGTGTTTCAATGTAGTTCTCTCTAACAGCAATCGAGAATGATCAAGAACCTGTCTAGGTGGAAGGCCACGGGGCAGAATCTCACCTTGGACCACTCTTTGTCTTTCAGACTCTTTTTTATCCTCCGCCTCAGCTCCTTCTCTGAGATTCAAACCTGCCCAAACATTCGTATGTCCGATTTGGTCGGGTTCTTCGACGCCAGAAACGCAGCGACCAGGAAGAACTTCGACATACGCGGCAGAGTCAAAGTAGCAACTTCATTGCTTTTCCCAGGCCGGCCCTTCCCCTCTCGCAACCTGGCATGGGTGGGCGGAATAAACTGGGCTCTGGCTTATTCCTGGAGGCCCAACCAGTCACATTGGTCAGGCGGGGGTCGAGTTCTTGGACGGCGCTCAATGACGTATTGAAGAGCCGACTGAGTCGCATGCGAACATCTTCTGGTGGTGGCCGAAGTTGAAGTTCCACTGCATCATCGATGTCCATTTCGTGAGCTCGTGAATGTTGATGTTCATCGAGGATCGGTCGAACGAAGCTAGGCCATCGAACAGCTACGATGTATTCAATTTCTTCTGGATCGTGAGTGGAGGATGGCAGCCGTTGCGTACCAGAGGCCTTTTAAGGAGGGGCAGTCAAGGCCCGGCGAGAAGTCCTTGGAAGGCGCGTTAGGTGTTGTTGTACAATGACTGTAGTTAGAGCTGAGTCGGGTTTTTTGTATATAGCTCGATTGACACGTACCTCTTCTTTGCTCAGCGGGGGTATGTCGATGAAATATGGGTCCGGAGAGGCTTCGCGCGGTATCCACATATTCTCCACCAAGGTTTGATATTGCTTAAGGTTGGGACACAAACATCGAGTACTAGTTGCGTCTGTACCTTGAGATTAGTTTAATAGTTAGATCAATCTCGAGGAAGACATACAAGTTTTCGACGTACCAGCCAATCGCGTCAATGGTACAAAGTCCTGATCAACCTCCACGCGTTCCACCACAATGAAAGGCCTCACATCTTCTGCCTCCGGCTTCATCGATCCTCATCCTCCTCTTCCCTTTCCCTCCCTCTCGTTGTGCGAATGAGAGCACGCGTAGCCCATGAAAGAAGTCCATCAAAGTTTTCTTGAACCTCTGCGTAACCCCCTCCAGACTCCAACAGACTTCAATTCGCGTATCCGTCATTCCAGTTCGCATGCGACTGCGGTCAAGTTCGCTTTCCCATAATCTACACGTTTCGATGGTCCTGAGTAAGTGCCGCTTGTCGAGAAGAGTTGCTACGACTGAACTGGTCACTGGTGACTCTTTAGCAAGTGGTGCCGTCTGATGGTGGAAAATTAGCTGCTAGTGTCGAAATTCTATGAATAGTTCGTTGAAACTAAGCTTCCATGCTTCTGATACCCCACTGGAAAAGACAAGGGAGAGGCTCAGACAAGCTCGAGAGTGTTCGTGCCACAATCGCTTGATTGCGGTTGATCCGACTCGGACACGTCATCAAGCTGGCCGGGCCATCTGTACAAGTCATTGTCCAGGTCCTGCTATCCTGAGTATCCTCTGGATGATCCGCCTCTTCCTGTTGCTATGTACACACCACCTACTACCGCCAGGCTGTTCAATATACTAAAAGGATAGGTTGACCATCTCAACAGCCGAGTTTCGTTGGTCACTAACATAGTCGATCTGTACGCATCGAGCCATAATAAACCGTGAAGATACTTCAACAGAGATCTTTCAAGAGTCAACCTGTCATACTTATGTATCATCGAAACGAACGCGAAGACTTGGAGAACAGTCTACGAAGCTCTGGAGGCTGATCACATGCGTTATGGACACTTGAAACTTCAGAACGTCGGGAAAACTGTAAGCTGCGTGCCTGAACCCCTTGCTCCCAGTCGTACATATAAAAGTCGGAAGATGGAAAGACAATCCG
This sequence comes from Termitomyces sp. K1Ag, assembly GCA_017657315.1. NCBI lineage: Eukaryota > Fungi > Basidiomycota > Agaricomycetes > Agaricales > Lyophyllaceae > Termitomyces > Termitomyces sp. K1Ag. The sequence goes on along the minus strand of JAGGAR010000172.1, from coordinate 13,921 downwards.
TCAAACAGGCTTGGTTCCTGTCCCTCTCCTCGCTGAACAGGCTGGACCTGTAGTTTCCCTTCTTCCTTGAATAGGCAGGCTTTGTTCTAGCAATTCACTGGCACAAGCGGTTGGCGGCGCCTATTTATTTCAGCGCATAGTATATTGGCGGGCTTTGTTCATCCGCCCCCATCCCCATTGAATCTCATGGCACCCGAGAGTGATTCTCTCATCACGGTTGATCCATCACTCGAACTCAAGCCTCAATCATCCTTAGTCCGCTATGGACTGTTGACAGCAGTAATTCTGTCGCTCCTGTTCTCCTTCGTCTTTGGAGCAATTGGATTCGTCGTGTTGAACAGAATTGGTGAGTCGCTGTTTTTCTGAGTTCCGTTGCTCATCTGACGGATATGATGAGTAGGGAGCCAAATGACAGATCTTCAGGAGATCACTGTCTTCTTCCATGTCTTCGTCCAAATCTTCTTTGCACTATGCTGCATCATGGGGTGAGTCCTACTGTCTCCGTGGCAGTGTCCTTGCTCAAGAAAATCATAACTAGTATTTATGCCTGCATCGTCAAACATGCACACGCAACCTCGTTGTTCATGTCGTTTGTCACAGGCCAGATTTTGTTCAGCATTGGCTCTGGCACGATTTGCCTGTATCTACTTTTCAATCCCACATCCTCTCAGTCATGGAACGTGAACCAGTGTCTCACGAGCGCCTTTGATGACTTCACGAGACAGCTGTGCAAGAAAACAATGTTTCTAAAGGGAATGGGGGTCGCAATGTTCATTGTGATGTGGCTTGTTGAAATCGGTAGGTTGTCCGGTCTTCACCGATGGGATTTTCGAGCTGATCCTCTTATCAGTGATCATTGTGTTGGGCAATGTGTTCCTCTTCCAGTTACGCCAGGAAGAGGCCCGTTTTGATGTCCTTGATCCAAAGTATGATCTAGAGGGTAGTCGCTACTAACGCTGAAAGAGCTACTTTAATGGGTAGGGGTACGTATTTTCAACGTACTTCGCATCTAGGGGATTGACCACCTATCATATCATTTAGAGGACTCCGAATGAATGTATCTAGAAGAATGCGGAGTCCTGAACCTCGAAGAGTCCGCTGCAATATTAATATCTCTGCTCTTTAATTTTCGAACCAGCCAGATGTATCATTCTTCATAAATGCCATCGGTTTGGGAGAGATAGTCGGCCGTGATTTGAAGTGTTGTTGTCGCTGCGTAGGTGTGCATGATGCTATCGCTTGAAACTTCCTCCTTGCAGTCGTCAGATTGACACAGTCCAACTATCGACCTGAAGGCGACGGGTATCGATATTTCCCAATTTGTGCCGCTCGAAGGACAGTTTGGATCCCGCTGTTCAAGTTCTCTGTGAATGCATGAACCACGGTCATTGGGCCCTGCGCATCCAGTCAGTAAGTCTGACACTTAAGTACTTGCGACTCCCTGATGAGGGGATACCAGTAGTCTTTACAAGCACCTTAACAACAAAGGCCGCCCGGAGTGGCACTCGACCTTTACTTAGAAGATGGAGTACGTCCGCTAGAACAGAATCTGAGACGAGACCATCGATTAAGGTAAGTTTTGTTGCGTGATATAGTTTGTTGCGCATACGTCTCTTCAGGAACGTCAGGTAATCGAATGCCTATCGCCTCAGCTATGCGACTGGTACTACTCAGCATAACGTTGGGCCGCTGCGATATGTTTTCATCCAAGCTTGTTGACCACATCCTGTCTATTGAAGCCTGGGGACCTTTCGAACTTAAGTCGACCTCGTCTCTTGCGATTATACTGAAGTTCAAAAGAAATAATAGCGTTAAGTGCAGGTCCTCCAGGAGGCGATTCCTCCGGAGGATTTCAGATCTTTGTGGAGTTGTCCCATATTTCAAATCGGTTCCGCAACATAGTAACTACTTAGTAGTAAATCACATCTTTTTGCTCATCCCATTCTTGGCCGTAACTCGAGGAATATATCCAGTTGTAGACAAAGCCATCCTCGTCCCATTAACCAACTCACTCGATGCCCCCGGGAAACTCTTTGACCCCGATCATGTCGTTGTAGATATTGGCACTGGATATTATTTCGAGAAGGCGTGTTGTAACTCTCTGATTCATCCTCGAAAGCTTCTAAGCAAAGCACCATAGACGTGCCCGCAGGCTCTCAAGCACTACTCAGACAAGGTCGAGTATATCCGTGCAAACCTTGAGGAGGATACCATCAGTAAAAGGCGGGATCATATGGCGTACTTAACGAATATATTACAGCAGAAAATACAAACCCAAGCACAATTCAAGAGTTGACTCGTAGCGAACGCGTTGAACGATCTCGTCTGATGGACCCACGATGAGGATTAATCATGATTGAGGAAAACGCGAGACCTTTCGTTTGGTTTAGGTGTTCGAATCCATACAGTGTGGACCATAATGAAGTTCTATCGACTTGATTCTTCTTTTAGCAAAACTCCTACCTATCCAGTACTAGGTATGGGATATTCGCCAGATATTCCTAGATCACATAATGGACCCTCCACCGATTCCCGTTATACGTTTGGTCCGACGACAAGCTCTTGTGAACCCTTTGTCCCGTGCCCAGCCATTCTCAATCTCCAATACGTCTCCCGAATCCAGGTCTCATGCTCAACCCAAGTTTGCCATCCACCACAAAGAATTTCAGATAATAAGGTGCATCCTTAAACATTGTCGCACACGCCAAATCCACAGCCCCATGCAGGGCATGCAGCTGCTCCGCATAGCAGGCAGAAAAGTACGCACGCTGGTAGAACCTGCGAATTTTTGCGTGCACGCGGGGCTTGTAGTCAACCGGCTCATTTGCAGGGTACCGCCTCGCTTGCGGCCACTTTGAGATGTCGCCAGTCGAAGTCCAATCACAGGGCACAGTAAGCCAGCATTCCTTCGGGTTTTCAGGATGTGTGAAGGGGCTGTGGCGTTCGGTCGTGAGATCCCCCGGATAATGGGCAGTGAGCATGACTGGCAGGATCTGTGCACCGCCCCAGTCAATGACACCTGTTATTTTCGGATTACCCGAAGATATAGAGGATTAGTCGAAGAGGACATTGCGAAGAGCGATATCGGGAACTGGAGGGAGACATGATTTTGGCGGTTGAAAGTGGGGTATGAGCGAGGAGGAGCTGGAACAGCTCAGCAAATAGTTGAGGGGTGCATGCAGGCTGGAGAAAAGCTTTACAGGGAAAGTTGTCCGTTTCAATGTCCACCCACTCTTGGAGGGCAAACAACATGTCATCCTTTAGATGGTATCGCCAGAGATCCTGTATGGACTTGAATGGACCATCCAAAGTTCCTTGATTCATCGCCATGAGCGGGCCTACTACGTATTTCCCATTTGGATCAGTTACAAGGCTCCCTATTTCATCAAACGGGTTTCAAGAGCGATGCCTGCAATCTTGCAAGGGCTTGAACCAAGGTAAGATCTCGTGCGTGGGATTCGGAAGTAGCGTCCGTGTCGTCGGATTCTTCGTCTTCCAAATCCACTGTGACTCCAGGAACTACCTCCATGAGAATATACGGTGCACATGCGGGATTTGTGAAAGTAAGATCGGAAGCAAGTACCTTCGGCACGGGGACGTCGGGATAAAGCCCTGACTCACGCACAAATGACATAGTTGAAATTTCGGAGCGCTTCGCATCGGGATTGAACTAGTCTTCATTAGAACGGGAGATGCTCGCAGCTATTTCAGTGCTATCGCTAAAGTCTAGTTTGTAGACGGTGTTGTAGGAACCCCGGCCGAGAAGGGAGATGGAAACACAGTGAGGGCTGTCAGGTTCCGTGGTGGAGAGATGCATGGTCGCGCAAGTGACGAGACCATGTAGGTCAACCCATTTGCTTTTCTGCAATTGGGATATCTGGTCGTCTAGCTCGGGGGACATATCAAAGTCGCAGCTGCTAGAAAAGAATGTTCAATACATTGTGCCCCTCGAAAAGAGGAACAACGCTCACATAGATTGTCAAAGGCCTTACAAGGCGCGGCTCCAAATAAGTCTCGTTACGATTTACCTTAGTTCCTCAGCAAAGGAATAAAGAGCGGGACTTCTGAGTGGACTTGGGTGCGGAAGTGCGAATAGTCATTCTCTGCTCTGAGTCAGCTCTGTGGACCCACAATCCGGGCATCGGTCTCATATGAGTCCATGCAAGGTCGCAATGACGACCGGTTCCGGGCGTAGAACTGTAGACTTACAGAAATTTGGTCGTTTGCTGCGGCCTCGGAGGTCAGAAGTTCCACAGCAGGAAATTCGAAGGTTCTCATCGCCGGTCATCTCGAGCATGAACGGGTAGCTCTGCCTACAGTCTGCAGATGGATGATGCAGGCTTCGTACTCAATGACAGATCTTCCTGAACTAAATGAAAACAAGCGTTGAATCTTGATCACGGTGGATGCTGTGACTTGGGTGGAGCTCGTTCATCGCGATCGTGGTTCTCGACCTCGTATACCTGACACCAACTTGACGCGTACACTCCTAGGTTAATTTCAATAGATATGCATGAATACTGGTTTTGACAAGAAATTTAAAACAGTAGTACTTCGAACCAAACGCGTTGGCGAAAGAAACGCTATAACAGCCAAATAGCAATATACAACACCTTTTCCTCTCCACTACCAGCGCCACTCCTCTCTTTTCCTCGTTCTTACCGTGTCAATGGCCGACGTGCGCGCTCTTCTCAAGGCCAAACGGCAAGAAATTAAAATTACTCATCCCTTTGCTTCGTATACTTCCTCAGGCCAGCTTCGCTGTTCGGCATGTGGCACACCGGTTAAACACGCGTCTGCTTGGGAAGGCCACATAGGAAGCAAGGCTCATCGAACGAATGTTGCACGGATAAAGGAGGAGGAGAGACGACAACAAGAGGAAGCGGAACGAGAAGCACACGCAGCAGCTGAGGCTGCAAAACAGATACCTGTGGAATCAACGAATGGAAAGCGTAAAGCTACGAAAGACGATCTTGATGAAGATGACCCAGATATGGAGGTCGATTCTACGAATGACAATGCCAATGCTAAAAGACGACGCGTCGGTCCTGCTCCTGGAGGCTTTCCAGCCGACTTTTTCTCGGACCCTTCACGCGCACCTATACCCACAGCATTTGACTCTGATGACGATGACGAAGATATGCCTCCAGAGGCACCAAATCAAAATCCTAACGGGCCTCCACCACCTACTGAGCCACGAACAGCTGTTGACCTCGAATACGAGCGTTTCCAGCGTGAAATGGCAATGTTAGACTCAGGGCCAACTGCCGATCAGTCCGACAAACGGGAGACTTACGAACGCGCGACGGTGTTCGCGGAGCCGGAGCTTGTCGAAGTTGACGAGACCCCAGGTGGGCTCCCCGTACAGGAACAACAAATGGATGTGGAGGCGGAGAAGGAGAAGCAAAGTGAGGAGGAGCGAGAACGGAGAAGGAAGGAGCAGGAAGAGAGGGAGCTTATTATGGATCGGTTGATGGATGAGGAACGCGCGCAGGAGGAGGCTGATCAGCGCGTTTCGTCGATAAGGGCAAAGTTTGAGGCGTTGAAGAAGAAACGGGGGGCGAGGAAGGCTCAGGAATCGACGTCGTGATGCTTGTAAGTATTAGAATGATGTTTTTCTTTCGCTGGGTCAATAATACATGTGTGGTTGTGCAGTCCGATGCGATATCTTCACCTCAGGACGTGTCTCGACAATATGTATAGATATCGAGGCCATGCCGGCCCATCCCTTCACTCCCACCCCATAAATCGGGCAAAATTCAAGTGGAGGCAGTATCATTTCGACTCGGAGACTATTCTCGTAGGCTCTGCATACATTCAAATATCTTCCGTCACCCGTCTTGATTTCGAGATGCCGTCCGATTGCGAGGGCTTGGTCAAAACAAAGACATTCGCTCAAAAGCAAGCTTATCGATAGACATGGACCATAATTTATAATACGTGTACCTCTACGAATAATTCATCCTAAGAGAAGTGGAAATTGATGAACAGTGACCTTGATGTTCATCACAGGCGTCAGGGGCAAACGGCGATTCAAAGTCCGTGTCCATCAACCACAACGATCACCCATGGCTGTCACTTCTCATATTTGTACCCGTCAAGTGAACGATTGATTTGATTGTGCTCAACACTGAGCGGATCTTTGACAGCAGCACTTGTGGTATGCACCCGGCGCTCCACCCACACCCCCATAAACCATGTTCCAAGCTCTCCTGACGCCCCTACGCACGCGTTTCGAACTGGCGACGAATCCAAAGATAACAACGCCTCCGCTATTGGCATCACAGGTGAAGGAAGATGAACTGGCGCCGGAGGACTTTGCGAGAGATGTGATTGTTGAGTTGATGAGAAGTTCTGTGGAGAACTTGAAGCTTGCGGAGGATACGAGGACGAAGATTCAGGTACGTTGACCTTCTTTTAAATGTCAGAGGAGATATTGAAGTTTTTTTAGGTGTTGGCAGAGATACAACGAATCCTTCAGCAGGATGCGGCTACGAAAGACGTGTTTCGGGAACTTGATGGGTTTCTCATCCTCATGAGCCTTTTATCGAATGTCCAGAATCGCTCAAACTCTCTCGTGGTTGAGCCGGCTGAACAAGTGCTCTCGGACGTACTTGAGACAACACGTCTGATTATCACGGACCTCTCAGAGGCCATGCACGAGCACATTGAGAATGCAGAGTATTTCAGGGTAACGTCCATGGTTTTTCGCGTCACGGTGTACTACTTAAACCGTCGACATAGAATGTCGTGGGGTACGGCTCGCTCGAGGATGCTCTACGCGGGCTTATCACAAATCCAAAAACCGTCGACCATGTCCTAGGACTCATACTCGCGCTCGCTACACACGACCTCACTATGTCCGATGTCTTCACGACTCTGCGCGCGACACCGGAGGACCAGCTAGACGCCGCTCTGGCGAAGATTGAGGGACGTCTGGGTGTGATAAAACGGCCAGGTGCAATTCTGATACTGTGGAACGCGATACCACAAGTTGCAAGGGACGACGACGCGATGCGTTGTGCCATCCTCAAACTCTTTGAACTTCTCTCCCTCGCGAACCATCGCAACCAGGCTATCCTGAGCACCCTCGGCCTCGTCAGGTCCCTGTTCCAGCGATTTTACAGTGCAAGGATCGATCCTACCGTCACGGATAAGGAACGACATATTCTGCAAAAACTGCTAAGGAAATTGTTGGATATGGGCGCGACGACGTCTGAAGCGCGGCTTATTTTTCAGAAGACAATTAGGGAGGATAAGACGCTCGATACGGAGATTTTGGATGTTGTTAGGTTTGGGATCAAGTCGAGGTGGCTTGAGCATTTTTCGATGGAGTCGCCGGCCGCGTTGGTACTTCAGGAAGAGAATTTGCGTGGGTCACCGTCGTCTGGATTCACGTTTATGGTACGTTTTTGGTGCATTTAGGATGTCTTTGTTCCGAGTTCTTATGCTTGCAGATCTGGATTTGGGTCTCTTCGTTCCCTCAAGCATCCCATCCCATATTCACGGTCAAGCTGACGGAAAAAACCATTCTGGCTCTTTTCATTGACGAGGATGGCGGTATTCGATTGTTTTCTTCAGCTGAACAAAAGACGGCGCTTTTTAGTGGCACAAAAGTGCATAAACTTCGATGGACTCATCTCACGCTCGTGCACCATCCCAGTCGTACTTCATACCCGAGCATTCGTGAGTTCAGTCATATTTAAATATCAGTGCTTCGCTAACCTCAACACAGGATTTTTCTCCGACGGTGTACTGAGTGACACTCTGGATTGGGCATATCCCAAGGCAGAAGCCTCACAAATTGGTACATTTACCATCGGCGACGACTCCAAAACAGCGAAAATGAGCTGGTGCATCGCTTCCTCGTATCTCCTCACCATCCCGCTAGGTCCTCTATTATTTTTTCTTGTATGGAATCAACCCTTCACTCACCCATCTATCTGTAGGCGACGACCTCCCCAGACTAATCCATCACCTCGGCCCACGATACGCTGGAAACTTCCAAGACACCTCGCTCATCAGGTTCCTCACATATGAAGCCTCAACCTCACTCAACATGTTCCTCGCCACCGTCGCCTCGAAGGAGCCAAACTCCACAACCCAATCAGCCATTCTCAAAGCTGTAAAGCACGGACTTGGCATCCCGGAGAACGCGATCAGCTTCGCCGTGTCCCCTCTTAATGCGCATCAGTCTGGGCCCAGTACGGCGGTATCGGTCAACGGATTCACGAGGGAGTTCAAGAACGAGGGTGATGTGTTTGTGGTAAAGGCAGCGTGTTTGGATATGGCGTTGTGGAAGATTGGGGGTGCGGCGGTCGCGCTGAGGTTGGTGCAGGTGGCTAATGTATGTTTTGTGTTTTATCATTCCTGTTTTGTGAGTAATGGTTGGTTGATTTGGTGATTTTGATAGACGCAGCATGAGGTATCGAGGGCGTTGGGGGTGCTTTCGGATGGGCTTAGGAATAGTTGGCAGAATTCGGAGGATATGGAAAAACTCCGTGAGCCTACTCTTGCTTTTACTGGGGACTATTATTGATGGATTTCTTCAAAGGTGGATATGAGATCTTAGCTGATCTTCTGCGAAGCAAAGCTCAGCTTATCAACGTCACCGGTTTCGAAACATTGTTCGAGTTCTTGGGCATGAACTTCCGTTGCCCTGAGTGCGTGATCTATCCTGTCTCTCATATCCTCCAATGCTCACTTCAATGCTCTTCAGTCAATCCACAGTTGTAAATACAGTTGCATATAAGGCAATTGCACTGGATTTCGAGCTCTGGTCACACACTAAACCTGAGATTCAACAAATGTACCTCGAGCATTTCTCTACCTTGCTCCAAACTAGTCGATATAGAAAGTTCAACAACCGACAAAAGTTCGCCAGGCTAGGACTAGTTCGAAAGTTGCTGTTTGTACTGCAGATGGACTGGTTCCAGCAGGATATGGTCTCTTTTGTATTGGATGCGCTCAGGGCTGCGTTTCGCTCTCACTTTTCCAAGGACGATACTATAAAACCGCTTGTCGCTTATCTCGCTGCTAATCTACATGAAGGTATGTTCTTTTCTACACCATGTGTCTTTCGAGGATATTGAGGAGTTTCATACATAGATCCAAAAGAGGTCATTTCTCCACGCTCCCCGATTTCACGCATAGACTGCACGCATTCTCAAGAAAAGGCCGAGCAGGTTTTGGAAATCCTCATCTCTACCATCTCCATACAGTCCTACCACCTCCAATTCGCCGCTGCCCTTCCTTTGACCCGTATCTGTCTCTTATTGCTCGGTGATCGGCCCACCCCCTCCATCACCACGCAGATCTTGACCCTTATCGGCGTGAGCAATACGATCTCGCCCTCTTTTAGCCGGAGATTTGAGCTGATCAGTGGTTGGAGTGTGCTGAAAACTGTTCTTCCGTATTGCTGGGATCCTAGGGTCAATCAGACCTCATTCAATATACTTCTTGGTCGGTTTGATCATGTCAAGAAGTCGCCTAGTCATCCGCCGAATACGGTTGTTTGTCCCAACATATTCCCCGCGATATTGTCTGCGCTGCAAACTGGACTTGTTTCCGTGGCTAATAATTGCCACGTCTCTGACAGCCCTAACGGTACGTATGCTTCTGTCTTGATATCAATTTGCTAACCATCGATGCATACAGATTCCTCTACCCAGCTTTCGTGGACAACAGAATCCAGTATGGAAAATCTTGTTGAGGAGATTATGGGCCTGCATGCATCCAGTCCTACCTTCCGTGAACTGTTCAAGTCTCAGCAGACGACACAGCTCTTCATCGACACTTTCAAGACTTTTGTCGATAGACTGAAGGCTGCGTCTGGAATGAACCAGTGGACGAGACGTATCCTGGAGAAGATCACTCACTTTGGGCTAGGACTTGCCCTTGAACCCTTCATTTCTGGCACCCAGAAACATGAGGTATATAACATTTCATACTCGTCACAAAGAGCGGTTATCAAGATTCCGATCAGATTTTGGACACGATGCAGTCGGCGAACGCGATGCTCGATCCAGCGGCGGAGAAACTTTCAATCGATCCCAGTCTAGTTGCTGATACTCGATCAGTGCGCCAGCGAATCGCGTCTGCTAGGTTCAGCATTCACGTCGGCGAAAGGACCGTCATGAAAACCATGGCACGAATGTCGGAATGGAGGGAAACTATCCAGATTTCCGAGCGCAAACGACTGCGAAAGACGGTTTTGGATCTGTGAATTCATTTCCAAGACTATGATTCTGCATGCTCATTTGACTGCACAGACAGGAAACTCGGCGGCAGATATCGACTCTGCATGAATGGTCTAATCGATTGATGTCCGAACGAGGACTTTGGCCGGAGCAGGGTACTCGAGTTTGGCGACTTGACGAGACCGAAGGGCCCTATAGGACAAGGTACGTATGTTGTTTTCTAACATTCCCCCATATCTTGGTTGAACAAATCTACTATGTAAAGGAAGAGGCTGGAACCTCAAAGCGAGAAGCCTCCGAGTTCCGGGGTTGATTCCAACGACGAAAACATTTGTGACATCGAAGTTCCCGATGTCAGTGCATCAGCGTCTCAGCAGCAAGTTGAAGTGCCGCCTTGGGCAGAGTCGTACGAGATATCTGTGACCGAGATCGATGGTATAGCTATGCGGACAGTTTTTTGAGGCCCTTTGTTACTGATCTTCTGATGTAGATAAGCAACTAGCAGAGGAAATTTCAGAGGACAAACATCGTAGGGTGCGCCATGAGCTAGAGCCTGGAGACGTTATTGAGGCTGTTGGTACTGTCGCTCGGATCGCGGGTGTAGATTCTTCTCGTGAGTCTTCTATTCATCTTTTCACAGTCCTGCTGAATAGTCTCCATAGCTGGCTTACTAATTATCGGAAAGACGCATCTGTACATGCTCGATGGACTGGTCGAAAATGACGATGGGGAAGTGATTGAGGCTCGCGATGCTCCGAAACGACTTTACCTTGTCCCAGGAAGCATCGTTGAACTTGATGGTCCCCAACGGGCTCAACGCTGGTCAGTTTTGTGTCTCTTCGAGTTCATCATGAGCTGACCTTGCATGTCAAGGTCGCACGACCAGGTTGCTGCCTTCAGCGAGAAAACATACCTATTCCGCGATGTTGCGTGAGCTTTTCTGAAAATTTTTGGTAGATAATGCCTTACCAACTCCACGTAGTCTCGAGATCTATTTCAAAGACAGCCGATCTTTGTTGATTGTGTTTTTGGACAAGAAGAAAAAGACGGAGATTAATCAGCGCCTTTCTTCGATTGTTGGAAAGTATTCTGATAATATATCAAATCGGAAGACGCCTATACTTGGTCGCATGGGTTCAAAAGTTTCTGGCTGGAGGGCAGATGAGCTATACACTGCACAAAGGAAATGGCAAGCACGTGAGATCAGCAATGTATGTGGCACCTCCCATTCATGGAGAAAAAGGCTGATAACTTTTATATAGTTCACCTATATAAGTATTCTGAATCAACTCTCTGGTCGCACTCCGAGTGACGCAACTCAATATCCCATATTCCGTAAGCCATCTATGGTTCTAGTTTGCATTAACATCGTTGATATGTCATAGCATGGGTTATTCAAGATTATACGTCACAAACGCTGGATTTACATTCTCCAGAAACATATCGAGAGTAAGGTTGCTTTTGATTGTCCCCGACTTCACCTTATGTCTGCAACAGTCTCACGAAACCTATGGGGGCACTTACACCAGCCCGTCGTGATGCAGCCCAGACGAGATATGCTAATCTTGCAAGCGTTGATGAACAGCCATTCCATTACGGGACACACTTCAGTTCTTCCATGATTGTGTGTCACTTCTTGATTCGGTTGGCGCCGTACACGAATATGTTCAAAACTTTGCAAGGTGGCGATTGGGATCTACCTGATCGATTATTCAGGTACCTTTCAAGCTTGCTCTGTCCTCCCTTGACACTCACCCGATTCTATGGAGTGATCTACCAAGGGCGTATGATTCTGCAGCAAATGATGTCCGCGGGGATGTTCGCGAGCTCATCCCCGAATTCTATACTTGTCCAGAGTCAGCACTACACATTCTCTTCTCATGCACGTAGAACTGACTTTCAAATTACAAGGTTCCTTGAGAATATCGCGAACTTGGACTTTGGTGTACAACAGAATACGGGTGAACGGATCCACGATGTAAAACTACCCCCCTGGGCTCGAGAAGACCCCCTTTGGTTCATCGTGCTGAACCGCAGAGTGAGCGGTATGAATGATACCTGTCGAGTAACAACACTAATGCGGCTCAATTCATCAGGCACTTGAAAGTTCATTTGTGAGCGAACGCCTTCCTGCCTGGATTGATCTTATTTGGGGCGTCAAACAACGTGATCCTGAATCCTTGAATGTTTTCCATCCTCTGTCATACGAGGGCTCAATCGGTGCGTCGTCCTCGTCTCTACATCTCAAATCATTTATTATTTTCGATAGATTTGGATTCAATCACTGATGAGCTTGAACGCGAAGCTACAATTGGTATCATTCACAATTGTGAGGGTTATTCTTTCTCTCTTCTCTTCTACTCAAATTCATTTATCAGTTGGCCAAACACCTCGCAAACTTTTCACGACGCCACATCCTGAGCGCATCAATCATGGCTTGTCGACTCTTCCCGTCGGTGTTCTGCATGGTATAGAGGAAGATCCGCATCTCCTCGTACAAGGAAGTCGTTGCTTTAAAGGTGACACTTCCCTTGCTCTCACAAATCTTCCATGATCCTCAGCTTTTTTCTAGATCTCGGAGAGAATACCCCCGTTCGCGAGCTGTGCCTCGACATGGTAGGCGAGAAAATAATACCTTGTCCAGAAGGGGTGTTGTGTGCACCTTTCCATCCTCACGAGCAGATTGAATGGCGACCAGGAGGAACCGAACTGCGTCTGGTCGTGGACCATAGGGTAATCTGTATTTTTAGTGAGGGATGCTCAGCTTTGCTGACAAACTTGACAGACCGTGCAAGTGATCGAGAACGCATTTTGTAATTGCGCCGCCTTTGCGGACTCGAGCAATCTGGTCACCGGGTCAACCGATTATACTGTCCGTCTTTGGAAGATGTCTCGTTCGTCCAGTGCAGTCACTGCTATTGTCTTGTCGCACATTATGCGTGTTCACACCGATGAGATTGTTTCTGTAACCGCTTCGCGAACGTGGTCTATAGTGGTTAGTGGATCGAAAGACGGTAGTGCCGCTTTATGGGATCTCAATAGAGGGGTATACATCAGATCTATATGGCACGGAGATGGTGGCGAATCAAATGCGGTGAATCTTGTCACCGTCAACGAGAGCACCGTATGTTCTTGCATCTATTCCTTGCCGCCTGGTTCTTAGTCACACATAGGGTTATATTGCGACATGTTCACGACTCAAACTTTGTCTGCATACCATCAACGCCCGACCAATGGCCGTTCTGGACTTGACGAGTACACCATCATTTTCGCCCCTTGTGCCTACCATTACGGCTATGGCGTTTCATGAACGAGAGTATTCTCATCTCGGGATGCTTGCAACTGGTGGACCTGACGGCTCCATTGTTCTTCGCACTTGGACTGCAGATGGGACGCCTGAGGGCGAGAAAGCCCAGTGGGAATTTGTGACGATAAGAACAATTAAAGTGAGAATGGTTAACCGCGGTATCACTCGACCTCCAAGTGTGACCGCGTTGAAGTTCTTAGGGTAAGCTTCTATGTCTCTCCTACTCACCCCGGAGCTGACACCATCGGTCGATAGGGAGACTCTGGTTCACGGTGAAGAGATGGGGAAAGCCTACACTTGGAATCTGCCGGAATGATTTGATAGAGAAGGGTATCATAATTTTGTGGCCAGAGTTGTAATATATATATATGTGTGGATATGACAACGTAATTTGGGACGATAGTGTGGTCAATTA
>JAGGAR010000171.1:0-16822 GCA_017657315.1 Termitomyces sp. K1Ag | reverse complement strand
GCTTGACCTGGGATTGACTGGGAGGCTTGAAAAGGGTAGTCCCCTGACATCACCCCCCCTCTAGCATGTGGTGCCTCAATGTACAGGGTAGAAGAAGTTTCGGATGGCAACATCAGCAGGTGATACCGGGTAGATTCCTCAAATGGCCCTTGGTGTGTTCGGGTGTCTTTGGTAGAAGTCCTGAATCAGGCCAGGTGCATGGACGTTCTCCTGTGTTTCCCAAGATACATCCTCGATGCTGTAACTCTTCCACTTCACTTTGAACTGGAGCCTTCGCCTGAACAGGTGACTATCCAATATCTCCTCCACCTTGTATTCCTCCTCATTGTTTACCAGGACCAGTGGTGGTGGTGGTTTTGGGCATCGGCCTGGAATTGGATCATCAGGTGCTGGGGACAGCTTCACCACATTGAAGACCGGATGGAGCTGGCGCATGCCTATGGGTAGTTTTAGTTGCATTTCATACTGATATCCATCAAGATATTACTTTTAGCCTGATTCATTGACAGGTACCAACTTGGTGTCATCACACATTGGTTTTAGGAATGGCTTTGAGACATCCTTTGGAGCACATGTTGAAAACTTATTCTGTGAATTTAATTTGTGTTAAAAAGATATCAACAACTGACCTTGTTGATAGCACCAGAATTTTGCGAGGCAACAAAGTCTCAGTTCCATCCAATGGGCTTTACTAAATGGAGCAATCAGTATCTCCAGATGTTGGTGGAAGGGACTTGTCTGAGATTGAACTGACCAATGATAAAAGCAGTGACAATGAAGGCAGTGACAACAATGACAGACAATGATGATGGCTTGAGGGATAGTTCACCCCTGAACCCACACTCTGATGTGCCTAGTCCAGCCCTATCCCATGCCAATAGTTCAGTCTGGTCTTGTCCTGAGACTCTATAGTGAATTCTTGGGTTGAAAATCAACCAGGGAAATCAACCATATGTATGGTTGGTGTTTGTCTGTTCACTAGTTGAAGATCATTGAGACTAGGTTGATATTCCTCTGTATAAATAGGTTGAATGTATAGGTGAATGATCAACCTTATTTCAAAAATTTCAACCAGCATGCACAAACTAAACTGTAGGTTGATACATGCCAAACTATTGAGTTCTATAACAACCAAATGTCAGGTTTACTTTCACCCATTGGCATGTTCATATCTGATGGCTCACTCGTTAGTGATCATCCAGATACTCAATGAATCCTAGAAATGTGCTTTTGGGGGCAATTTAAGCCATTGGATGACCATAGTGATGACTGAACATTCATTTAAACATGCTATACATACAGTGTCATACATACAGCTAGAGAACAACCATGTGTAGAAGCCAACAGAAGTGTTTTGGAGGACACATCACCTTGGGATTCAAACACAATCAGTATTGATATCAATGATACTGTCCCTTGCAGATATTGATGTCCTGATGGCATCAATTGTTTACATGTTGAACATTGATGCATTGTGCTGATCAATGACTGTGGGTCCATCAAACACATATCATTATTATAAAAACAGAGCTACACACCTCAGTCTTCATTTCCACCTTTATCATCACCACTTTTGTCATTCTCTTCACTCATGTCCCTTGCTGAAGCCCGCTGTTTCCCTTTTCTGTTGAGCCTGGCCATCTTGACTTGCTTAACTGATGAGGCTGTTGGATTTCATTTGGCTGAAGTGTCTTTCAGATACCCATAGCGCTTGGGGACTTTGAGCCATCCATTCCTGTAATGATTTTTTCTCTTGTTGCCAAAGTATTGCTTGATCAGCTCTTCAGTTGCCCAGTCATTTCAGAACTGCTTCAAGAAAGGGATCTCATTCCATACCTATCAGCTGCAGGTTAGTTTGATTATTTCTTGAATGTGAAGCTGATCACTTACAAAGAGAAAAAACTTTGCTTTGTCAACAGTGGGGATATCAGACCATGGTCTGGTCCATTTGAGATTGGCTTGTAAGGCAAGATCCCAGAGTTGACACTACAAATAACTAGTAAGTCCATTCAATTTGATGCAGCTCAATGATCATACCTAGACATTCTTGTAGAATTTCATATTTGCTCTCAAACCTCCTAAGCCTATGGCTTTCTGAATACTGAACTCTTGCCCTGCAGTACCCTTTGGATGGATAACTGAACCATCTTCAACATTGCATGTATGATCATCAGAGCCAGCACCATCTCGAGCCTTTTCTTGTTCAAGTTGCTCTTTCAGCTGGTCACATAATTCTTGCTGCTCATGGAGTTCACCTCAGAGTACAGGTTAGCTATTTTGTTGTCACTGATAACACGTTGCTCACCTTTGATGACTTCTATATGCTCCAATAGCTCTTCAGTCTCAGGAATCTCATTGCCCTGCATAGCTATAGCCTGCTCTCATGCTTCATCAAGATCCTGGTTGAGTTGGTCATTCTTCTTGATGATCTCCTCATTGACTGTATGCTTAGCTGCCAGTTTCACTACCAATTGAGATTGTGAGTATAGCTCAGCATTACTGTTGCAGCCACTACTAACCTTCCAAGGCAGCCACTTGTTCTTCCAATGCTTATGTGCTGGCACTGGTAGCATTGTTAGCAGCCTTCAGAGGTGTTATTTCTGCCTCACAACTATGTAAACAAGTTGATTGATGAGACATGGGAGGGTCATTTTCATTAGGGTTTGTGGTGGCCTTATGTTTCTTCAATGTCACAGGTACTCAACAAGTGGGATGAATTGGTGTGGGAGATGATATAGGTGTGTCTGTCATGTCCATCAATGAGTGTGCAGCTCACAGCATTTATTGTAGTTGATAGTGAGAACTTTGAAATTTTGTCTGTAGTTTCCAAGTGTATTTCCAGTTTCTGACAATACATATCATCAACTTTTCAATGCCTTGATCAGTTAAGTTAGTGTTTTGTGTCTGCTGTGGACAATGGCTAATGCAGATCCATGAGCTTGCACACCATCAAGCTCAGGAGCAACCTTATCCTTGCTCTTCCACTCAATATATGACTGCAAGCAGTTTACAGTGCCTTGAGCAGCTACTCTCTGAACACACAGCTGGTACTCCTACTATCTTAAGCTTGTCCACTCCAGAACATCAACTGGATGAGCCACCTTCACCATCAGATCCACTGCCAGTAGACAAGGATGAAAACATGTATAGATGGCCGCCATTGTCACCACAGATAGAGAAGGAACCAGGTGCTCATCCATGTCAGCCATGGGTGTCAGATAAGGAGCTCAAGGACCCCCAGCAAGATCTTGCTTCAGAAAATGAGGAGATGGAGGATGATGGTGAAATACCTGATTGGCAGAAGTTTGAGGATCTTCTTCAATGTGCAGCAGAAGCTTTTGGGGAAGAGTATGAACAGCTGGTGGCTGACATTGGTATGTTAAGACAATTGATTTGATACCTTCCTATATTTAAACACATATTGACAGAGAATAAGCTCAGTGAATATGATCATGCCATATGTCAAGCATTTGCATACAAGCTTCACAGCCACACCACTGACAATGACTTTGCAGATATTCCTTATGCTTTTCTGCAGGACCTGCCTCTTCCCAAGCTGGGTCACATCCATAGTTGTGTTACCTTCTTGAGTGGGTTTAAGCCCAAAATCTATGATTGTTGTATCAACTCCTGTTGTTGCTATGCAGGGCCCAATGAAGCTATTGAATGGTGCCTCATTGCAATGAACCTCAGTACAACTCAAAAGGAAGACATCACAAAAGATTTGTCTATATCCCATTGATCCCTTGACTGATCACATATGCTGGTAATCATGCCATAGCCAAGCGGATGCTATACTGAGTGTTATTCAAACATGAAGATGGCATCATGACTGATGTGTTCGATGGCAACCTATACCACCTTCTTTGGTCCCCACATGTTGACATCAATGGCACTAAACTCCACCATTGCTACTTTTTGGATGATCAGGACATTGTGCTGGGGCTGTCAACAGATGGCTTCTGCCCATGGAAAAAGCAAAAAAGTACAGCCTGGCCACTACTTATATTCAACTCCAATCTTCTGCCTGAGATTTGGTTCCTCCAAGAACATCCTTGCTCTTGGTGTTGTTTCAGGGCCAAAAAAGCCAATTGATCCAGATTTGTACTTGTGGCCACTCATTGAAGAACTTCTTGAGCTCATGAAAGGAATTCAAGCATTTGACATCATGTCAGGTCATATCTTTCAGCTCCAAGCATATCTGATTCTTGTGTTTGGTGACATGCCTGCCATTGCCATGCTCATGCACATGAAAGGTCATAATGGAATTGCCCCCTGCCATATATGTGAGATCCAGGGTCTTCATGTTCCTGAGTCTCATGCAACCACTCATTATGTCCCTCTTGATTGCTCCTCTCATCCATTGGTCCTCAAGAACCCCCAGCTTCCAAAATCATACAATCCTACTCATCTTCCTCTCCGTACACATAAAAACTTCATGGCAAAAGCCTGTGAAGTTCAGTTAGCAGCCACAAATGCAGAAGCTGAGCAACTTTTGAAGCATTATGGAATCAAGGGCCTTCCTGTTCTTTCTTGCATGAGCTCACTTCAATTTCCAGCTTCATTTCTACATGACATAATGCACCTCTTCTTAGAGAACAACCTTAAAAACATGGTTTTGCATTGGACAGGAACCTTCAAGGAGCTTGACAGTGAATTGGAGGATTATGAGGTTCCCAAGGCAGAATAGGATGCAGTAGGTGAAGTGACTGCTGCTGCTGGCTCTACCATCCCATCACCATATGGAAGTCAAGTGTCAAACATTTTCAATGGATTGCTCTAACATGTCCACAGAAATGTGGTCATTCTGGGCTCTATTCATTGCCTCAATTGCACTTCAGTAATGTTTTTCCCATGAGAAGTACTTTAAGCACTTTCTGCAGCTGGTGAAGCTCCTGCATTGGTGCCTGGAATTCAAGATTACTGATGAACAAATTGAACAAGTGTGAGGAGGTTTTATACTGTGGGTCAGAGAATATGAGAAGTGAGTGTTGATTGCAACATATTCCTGCATCAGCTAATATAATCTACGTCCAATTCAGAATTTATTACCAGCATGATCCTGCCCAAATTTCTGCATGTTCTGTGACTATTCATGCACTACTCCATGTTGGTGATAGTATCAAAGCTGTGGGACCAGTATGGTGTCATTGGGCCTTTCTCATGGAATGCTATTGTGGAAAACTCTTACCTGCAATTCAAAGCCAGTGGTTCCCCTTTGCTGCCCTTGACTGAAGAAGCACAGCTCACTCAGATCATGATTACCTACAACATTGCTGATGAACTCCAATTTCACCACCCTCATGCTCCTGCACATGCCAGTTTCTCTCATCCCTCATGTGTGTTTTAATACAAGCAAAATTATCCTCCCTCATGTTCATTGGCATTACAACAGATCCAACATGTATTCTTCTGCCTCCTACCAAGGCCAAATGTCCTCCTGAAAACTTGATTACACTTCTATATGCTGCATTTTGAACATGTGCTAAAGTCTTTTATGCAGACTCAATGAACCCTGACTCAACAACTCGTGCTGGTACATGGCAAACAGACTCCGCAATGTCAACTATATCAATGGCCCATGTCAAAAAATTCATGAAGGATGCATGGATCCATCAATGGGGAAAGGTGCAGTGTGTTGACTTGGAGGCAAGTGATACAATGTGTGCAGCAATGTTGGGAAGCAGAAGTGAAGATTCTCATGATGCTTCATTTGTGTGAATGCATATCCATAGAGTCCGCTTCTTTTGCTTTCTGTTAATTGACCATGGGAATACTAGTATAAGATGTACATGGATAAGAATGCTCAAAAGCAGCGCTGCAAGCCAGACTTAGAACTCCAAACATTCTATGGTCAACTCCTGCACATTCTCATCATCCAATTTGACTCTCCTGAAGCATGCAATGCTTTGCAACTTGGACAAGATCAAGACACCATAATCTTTGTGGCAGTTTGGGTCTGTCTCTTGGACAATGATGTACAGCTGTCAGGCCTTGACATCCACTTCCATTTGCATTCAGGGCAGCTGGACATTATTGATGTAACTTCTATTCAATGCCTAGTAGAGTGTGTGAAGGATGCAGAGCCAAATGCTTGGGGCATTATTGACAGGAGTGGCTCCCTTGCTCATGCGCTAGCACAACCAGAGGATCATGACATTGACAAGGATGAATAGAATATTAACATGTACAGAGAGATGCGCACATATGTATTTACAAAGGATCCAGATTATCACATATTAACGTTACTTTGGGCACCATTTATGACTTCTAGTTTGAGTTCAGTTGAAGGACAACCAGTGAGCCAGTTGATTGCTAAGGTGAACTATCAACTAATTATTCAGGTTGAGGGATAGGCTGCAAATGAACTAGTAAAAGGTTGAAATAGTTAGTTGATAGGCAACCAAAATGTTAGGTTGATATCACATCAACCTAATGTTTGACCATGACAAGGTTGAATGGTGGAAATCAACCTGGGTAAGGTTGGCTGGCAACCTTGGTGGCTTTCATAGTGAGAGTCCTGTCTTGTCCTGTGCCAACAGTCTTGTCATTGTCTTGTCCCATCCCAACAGCCCAGCAGCTTGATCCTGCCCTGACATTCGAGTTTTGTCATGCCCTGATCCTCAAGTTCTGCAGCCCCTCTCTCTTCAATTGCCATATCCAGATATTCCTGGCAGGCCAACTTCTCCAATCAAAAATGCCTTCTAACATCTTGCCCAACATAGTGCTATGTGGAACTTGACGTCTCAAACTCGAATGATGGATCTTGCTCACATGGCAGCCAGATACAGCGTTGATGAGTCTCTCATTGATCTGAGACTGATGAATGAAGGCAGACAGGCAACTGGCCAGGCTCCATTGACTTTGCCCCCAAACAAATCCACAGTGTCACCAGTGTCCCCTAAAGTAGCTGCCACACAGACAGAGAGGCCTAGGCCTCAATGACTTAAGAAGAAAGCAAGCATGCAATCTAGTCAAGACTATGAAGACTATGTCATACCTGGCACAGCAATTACTGATCAACTAGTTTCTGCTCCTTCTGCTCCTGAGACTCCCAAACTGACACCTGCTCAGAAAGCTATGATCACTCAAAAGGCCAACAGAGCATTAGCAATGGAGAAGGTGAAGAAACATGAGGTGAGGGACAAGGTTTCTGGCAAATGAGAGTATGTAGCAGGACAAAATGCAGATGGAACCTTGAAAGAGATTCCAGCTAAATGCAAGGCAGGTCAGGACTCACAGGCACTGGTGAAGAAATCTTGGACAGTTGTTGGTAACTGATGTCATAGATAGTTGTGATGGATGAACTTATCAAACTTGAAAGAATCAGAGAGGAACACATGCATTATGAGTTATACGGTACAGAAGTGAACTAATTTGCTGGTTCAGAGGAGGGTCAAAGTAGATGGTACAAAAGAGGTGAAGAGAAGACTGTCAAAGTCTACTCAGTAGTCGAGCAGTTTGAAATGGGTAATAAAACATGACTTACCCAAAACCTGTATGACTTGAAGACAAAGACTAGAGGTGATGGCAAAGTTAATGAGCAAAAAGAATGTTTCCACGACAGCTGGAGGGCAGGTCAGGGGCAAAGCCCAGGATGCAATATAACTAATTCATAATAGGAAGGATTAATCTGTCTGCAAGGAATATGAGACAAACAAAAACTCATGTCAATGTCTCAGAACATGCTGGTAAAGTGATTTTGAGGATGTATGCAACAGCAAGCAAGGGAAAATACCAGAATTGATTGTTGTGTACAGCAGCAAGTGAGGAATGATAGCAAACTTCATGGAGAGGTACCAGAAAGGAAAGAGTTGATTGCTGTGTGCAACAGCAAGCGAAGAATGATGGGAGATCTTGACAGATTTGATGTAATGAGGAGAAGGGTACCAGAAAGGAAGGAGTTGATTGCTGTGTGCAACAGTGAATGCAAGATTTGATGGTGGTTGGACTGGTATCCATGAGCCCAAATATGGTGGCCAGGCCCATTTGTAGATGTGTGTCTAGTTAGAGTGGTCTCACATTACAAGATGATTTGCAGAGTACATGTCTTCTAATTAGAAGGTATATTTGACAAGATTTGACTGTATAGCCTGGTCTTGCTCATTTGACCATATTACACAAGTGATTCTAGGTATCAGCACATGAGGAAAGTAAAAGAGAATTTTTGGATTTTTTTCTGTGGAGTGTGGAATATCTGGCCTGCAGCATGATGTGACAGCTTGCTCCAACCTAGATCCTCCTAGGAGTTTATTTGTGACAATGGAAACCACTCAAACTACCTACTCATCAAGAAGCACATACCATCATGCCAAGAGTGACACTCTGATATCATTTACATTCAGGGTCTGTGATATATCCCACTCTATCAAGTGTTTCAAGTAGCCATTGTGTTCAATGCTTGTGACGTTTCAACCAACAGCCATGACATGCTCAAAAGCTGTAGCTCACATAAGTATTTGGGTTCAGTGCTCATTGTGGCGACCAAATTGGTACTGAACACCAAGCACTGAGCACTCATGACATGGATTTTATGATCTACAGAAGGTTGTGAAACCTGTCCCACTACATCTCCAAAATGCCACTTCAAACACTTCAAAACAGAGAACACTTTGGCTTATGCATTATATTCCATGAACACTAAAATAGCATATAAATACTTCAAGGGTGATATAGTGCTCACTAGAGATCAATTATGATCTAGAATCTTATGAAAATGCTTGCTCCTCACCCCTTTTCCCTTTAAGTACCAGACCACAGACATTTTTCCTAAAGGGGGAAGAACCAACAAGGTCCACCCTCCCATTCCCAAATTTCTCAAAGGTGAAGCCTTCAAGAATCATGAATTCAACATCTCAGACAGCTCCAAGTCTGCCACCAATTGCTTTCATGTGAGTGGAGATAATTTGCAATACAACGCACAATCTCAAACACACTTGATTAACTTTTGTAGAACAGGTCCACGGGTGTGATTCCTGTATAGTAGTTTGAACATTTGATGATCAATTGATGACTGTCCATCTCCAGCTTATTGGAATCATTCTCAACTGGTTCCTATACAGTGTTCTTATGATACAGGTCTGTGAGTAAATAAAATCTAGGATGAATTCTGTGGTACTCACAATTCTTCAGATGTTTGTTATCTATGCTTTCCTGAAGACAGTGTCAAGTTCAGAGCATTGAGTAAGGTTTCATTTCATCATGGGTCATCTGATAAACTGTTTCATCTGGATTCAGTCTACAGATTGTTCAGTATAGATACCCATGCAGTCATTGCTTCATACTGCAGATGTAGTCCATTGGTTTGCCAAGGGCTATGGGAACATGACAATACTCTTTGAACATTTCATCTCTCTCTTTGATGTCCCCATTTTGGATGGGATCATTGCTTTTGTTGCACAGACCTTCTTCTGCTGACATATTAGGGTTTTGCAGAAATCATGGTGGCTGCCATCCTTAGTTTTTTTCTTGGGTCATCTGAACCGTTTGGGCCTTGATCATGACCTGATGCCTTTTGCCATTCTATGTAGGTCACAGTCATTAATCTTGTGGGAGCAATTGCTAATGGTATCGGAGTGTGTTTTTAACTCTCCCTTCAGTTTGTACTCAGGCTAAACTGCAAATGTCTGCTCAGAGTTTCCAAATTGCTAATTTGTCTTGTCTTGCCACTCTCAAATGGCAACTATTGGCAAGTTCCTTATTGAAATACATCTATGCAATGTTTATAATGCCTTCTAGCTGTGGCTCAGTGGGAATTCCTTGACAGATATGCTGATTGCAGTAATCATGCCTGTGCTGGTACAAATGTTTTTCTTTCTCCTTCAATATGTATTCTCACCCTTACAAACAGCTTCTGCATTCAAGAACACATGAGATTGAGCAAACCAACAATGTTTTAATATGTATTGTTTGTCTGATGGTAGAGACAAATGCAGTGACTGGTATGACAACCTTTTCACTCAAACCCCCTGCCTAATTAATTGCTCTACCTAGCTTCCCTTGCCATCACTGAGCTTGAATGTTGTTTTGCAGTCTCAGTAGGCAGTTCCTTCATAAATTGTGTCAAACCTAACCAGAAGTTTTTTTTACAGGACAACACCAGCATTGCCATAGCTCTGTGAGTCCCTCGTTCTTCCTGCCCCTACTTAACTCATTCTTTTTGGTGATTTTGAGATGATACACTCTTGGAAAGCTGTGCATCATTTCTGAATCTCTCACTGTCATACCATTCAACATTTCTGAAGATACTTGAATACCCTTCTAGCTATTCTCAACAATCACATTCATGTGTCCTACTAAAGGAATGTTTCTATGAAACCACATGTTAGCCAGGAATGGAATCAAAGTCACATTCTGCCAACCACCCTCAGAATTGTCACAGGGTCAGACTTCTGAGACACAATGAGATGAACAAGTGGAACTGTATAAAATACAAGTATTCTGCAAAACTGAAATCACGAAGGACATCCCACTCCAGCCCATGGCATAGTTCCAAGGCATTACTGGAGTATCAAATACCAATAGCAGGGTGTGTTATCTTGACTTCTTTCTGACCTTGTCTAATTGTTTTGCTGCCAATGGACCATCAACTTTAAGCCGGTTTTAGATTGAGATCAACCTTAGCCTGTTTGTTCATCACTAACATTGTCATGATTTTGTATAATGTATTCTTCTAACTCCCCTTTATGCCCATGACCAAGTAGTCTTGAATACCTTTTCCTAAAGGATAGGTCTGATGCAGGTGCAAATCATGGTCTAGGTTCTACAAGCCAAGAACCTTTCTGAGTGCAAGAATTGACACTGACAAGACTAGCTTGCTGTGGGGGACAATAAAATGGGATCAACTCATGAACTTTGTGTATATTGAATCTGAAATGAGAAGTGCATCTGTCGAGTTAGGGTGTGTTCTGGATGACATCAGGAAGCCTCACCACCCTGGTCCACTGCCAACAATGACTCAGATACCTAACATGATTGCAAATAAGACTGGTGTTTGACAAGACCTTCAAATAACAAACAATATCAATTGAGGAACTCATTTGCAAAGAAAGAGATCTGCAATGGATCAACTAGGTTAAGCTAACCAAAGAAGCTTGAGTAAATGTGAGATCAATGCAGAATAGACATCCCTTGATTGGCATAAGAGCTGAGTTAACAGCCAGAGGGATGTGTGTGGTGATGAGATCATCATTTTCTTTATTGAGTACAGCAATGGGACTGGGGGTGAATGTGTCATCCTAATTGAGCGCAAGATCAGGGCTGGTGATGGGCACATCCTTATCTTGGTTGAGCATGAGAGATGAATGTGTTATTGTCCTGATGAAGAGTGTCTTAAGAGCACATGAGAATCATGCATATGTCAGACTGCAGGCTGTTCTCAGATGCACCTAATGGCAGAGAAGCTGTAACAGAAGACATCAGTGGCAAGTTAGGATTATTTATTCCACAACATGCTAATTGACCCTTGTTCCTTATAGAAGTATATTGTGGTGGAAAACACTATTAGATGCATGAAAATCCCCCAACAGTGAGAAACATGTACAAAAAGGATGGGCATAAAAGGTCGTAGAAG
This sequence comes from Termitomyces sp. K1Ag, assembly GCA_017657315.1. Taxonomy (NCBI): domain Eukaryota; kingdom Fungi; phylum Basidiomycota; class Agaricomycetes; order Agaricales; family Lyophyllaceae; genus Termitomyces; species Termitomyces sp. K1Ag. Next base: position 5,250 of record JAGGAR010000171.1, on the reverse strand, counting down.
TTTTGGCAGCTGCAGGAGATGAACTTAGTGGCAAGGCTGCCAGGGTCTCCAGATAATCATAGAAATGTAGTAGTATTCTAACAGGAAATCAGAAATAGGATGAAATGAACCAATAAATAAGTACTGAATAAGGCTGATATGGTCAACTGTTGTCAACTGATAGTGACCAATCCTATCCAATGGCCTGTCATATGTCCCAGTCTAAAATTGTAGATGGCATTGACTTGGATCAGTTTCCATTGTATGCTCTGACTTTGACTGATCTCATCCAAAACAAACACCTGGGGTTTTCACTGGATGATTGAAACTAACAATGTATTGGATCAGGTACAAGTTAGAGGAATACAGAATGTCTGGAATAAATAAGTGAGCCTAGGTATTGCATAGGTCATTGGATTTTAGAGTACTGAGCAGGCAGAAAAGAGGCTTTGTTGTGGAAAGAAGAGGATAGATACAAGGCAAAAGGCTTAAGCAGGTTGGACTACTTGGGCACCTGAAGAAGACATTTGAAGTGAGATCACAGTCTCATGCACACCCATGACTGAGAATGGCCCATGGATAAGGGCAATTGTTAATAGTGGATAGATAAACTGCAGAAATGAGCATATGTGCAGGATCAAAAGAAAGTATGATACAAACTGAGATATCAAAATATAATAATTGAATGACTTGAAAAGCAATAACTGGAGCAAACTCTTCTGAGGTATTACTTGCAAAGTTCATCACAACATTAATCAGCTGAAAGCTTGGTGATTAGTATTTTTTGCATGAATAAAAATTTCTAGATTTCAGTTCATACCTGAAGCACACCATAGACAGCACCAGCATCAGCCAAAACATACAGGACATGCCACAATTTAAATGACTGATGTTGTTGATTATTCATGTTCAAAGTTTTTATAAATTTCATGTGTTTCCTTTCATTGTAGATATTCATACTATGATTGAATATTCAAAAAACAGTAAAGACATACCATAATATCCAGCCAATGAAGGATGTTGCAACAAGGTTGCTGAGAAATGATAAAATCAGAGTGATGTCAGATAGTGCATTGAAGGTATTGTTTGATATGGATTTCAATTCAATAATTGACAGATAGACAAGTGTGATAACGGCCAAGGTATTAGCTTATGCAGAATTTTAACAATTTTGTATACCAAAAGTGCATAGGCAAAGTCCAATTAAAAGATACAGTGCCCAGCGCTGTTTTGCAAAGACAACCCATGCACGCCATATAATGAAGGCATCATTCATGATTGGCTAAGTCAATATGTGTTTAGCTACAGATCATCTGATTTGATAGTGGAAACTCACAGAAATAAGCTCAAGCCAGTTTGTGGCTATATTCCATTTTGCAAGCAAAGTATTGACATTATCAATTCATTGGGAAAGAGATCCATTGCTGCTTTGGAAGAAATGATATTCAGTAATCCAAGATCCAACTTGGATTGCCAAATATCCATTGAATGCAGCAAGACCTAGGCAAATTACTATTAGTTGGTATTTGAAAAGCCAAGTTTTAATTTGACACCTAGTAGATATTATCAATGAAAATGAGTGTCTGAGATCTTTTAGAACTTATCCTACTGAGCAGAAGAGTAAGCAGCCATGACTACAATTGGCATTAGTATACCTGTGGAATATTCAGCATGTGGTATTGATTTTGAGGGAGGGGTTGACCATAACACAAAGAGAGAGCTGCTGAATATGCAATCCATTCAATGAGTATATCATGTCCTGCTCTTTGGATGATTTCTCGCTCATCAGGGGACATATTGGACCCAGATAGTACAGTAGGCAAGGAAGGTGGAGACTGACAGAACTGAATGTTGCCTCAAGTCAACTAGAGTTTAAATATATATCTAGTGTGACTGCTCTAAATCAATGCTAAAAACACTGTTAATTGGGAATGTTCATCAACATCATGTTGAAATATAAATCAGTATGATACATGTTGTGACAAATGATCCAAACTGAATGGGCAGACAAACACAATGAAATACCTGTTTCAAACTATTATAGTCAAATTGTGTACTTATACTACACTCTAATGCTGAAGCTTCTAGATGATTCTGATTTCCTGTATCCACATCAAACAAGATGAAATGATGAAGTATCCTGGTAACTCCCACCACTGTACATCTGTTGTATGCCAGTGCATGTGATGCTGGTTGCTTTCCTCTCTCTTAGAGACATGATTGCAAGGCTGTGCTGTTTTGACTTCTTTCCATCAACAAGAAAGTAATGTTACTAGTGATGGACAGTTGCACACCAACTGAAACACCTTACATCAGGTGATCATTGGATCAAAAACTGCTCTGTGATGCTTCTTTATCATCAGTGTATCTGCACATCATACCAATGCCTTAGCTACAAGTCATAAATGGAAATATAGTCATCATCCCAATGACACTCATGATGTCACCAAAGTCTATTTGATAATATGTAGTGTTGTGAGGTCTGATTTAGTTCAGTTTTTTTTACTCCTTTTGAGAAAAACTGTGAACTGAAACTGGTTTCAGAAGTATTCCGCGAAACCGAAATCACGAAGGACATCCCACTCCAGCCCATGGCATAGTTCCAAGGCATTACCGGAGTATCGAATACCAACAACAGGGTGTGTTATCTTGACTTCTTTCTGACCTTGTCTAATTGTTTTGCTGCAGATGGACCATCAACTTCAAGCCGGTTTTAGATCGAGATCAACCTTAGCCTGTTTGTTCATCACTAACATTGTCATGATTTTGTATAATGCATCAGGAAAATCCGGATTTGATGGTGGGCCCTGGTACCGGATGGTACCAGGCCCGCCATCACTGCCAGCCACCATCTCCACCATCTAAGTCTGGATCTTCACCATCCCATCATTGTCAACATGGAACTCATCCAATTCTTGTTGGCTCATGTTGAGAATGCCTCTGTCAGTAGTAAGTAGAATTGAAAATAACCAATTTTACTAAGGCAGTAAACCATTCAAAAGAGTTTGAATTTTTTCTAACAAAATGCATATCATGCTCAATTTTGGTCTTAAAAAGACATTGACTTGACCAGAAAAGCTACATACCATTCATTGAAATGATGTCCTATTAACTAGACCAATGCTGATTTCTTACATCTGAAGTGGCCAGCCCGGTCCTGCTCTCCAATCTGGTTCCGGAAGATCAATTGATGGCGAGCTGGTGGGATGGTCACCAGCCCTCCAGGCCGCCATCAAAATCGGATTTTGCTGATGTGTATTCTTCTAACTCCCCTTTATGCCCACGACCAAGTAGTCTTGAATATCTTTTCCTCAAGGATAGGTCTGAGGTAGGTGCAAATCATGGTCTAGGGTCTACAAGTCAAGAACCTTTCTGAGCGCAAAAATTCTTTCTATTGACACTGACCAGTGACAAGACTAGCTTGCTGTGGAGGACAACAAATCGATTGGAGGGGTCATGGACTTCGTGTGTATACCTGAAACGATAAGCGCGTCTGCCGAGTTGAGGTGTGTACTGGATGAGATCTGAGGAAGCCTCACCACCCTGGTCCACCGTCGACAATGACTCGAATACCAAACAGGATGATTGCAAGACTAACCAAGACATATGTAGAAGATACCTGATTGTGAATAATACTACATGCTTGACATTTGTCGAGATCATGGACTGGATCCAGGAATATATTTACCAAACGATGAGACCAGACGGACAATTCAGCATGAATGATGAGACTCGTTACCAACAACGAGACGAGAAACTGACACAGTAGCGGATAAAGGCTTTATCCGCTACTGTCGAACGACGGAGAAGGGGTGTAATTGGTATTGATATTGATATCAGTTGATTTGGATTTGGATCCGGATTCGGATGTCGTTGGCACGATGGCTTCGCTCAACGAAAGCATAAATCCGGGTGTGGATGTGGATGTATGCGTGTTGCGGGTTGGAAACCTGACTTCATCAACGAGCCACCTGCATTTGTGACCTACCGTGGGGCTTGAGGTGAAGACGCTGCTGAAGGAGGGTACTATAGCCGAACGTATGGTCATTTTGCCCATCTCATCGAGTCGCCTGCATTTGCGAAGCATCACGGGGCTCCGGGAGAGGAGACATGTCACATAGTGAGACGAGAGGTGGGTCCGGGCATAAATGGGCTGATCATGAATGCGTTATGCGCGTTGGTGTTGGTAGACTCTAGAACGAGAATGTGAATGGGGTACCTGCGTCTGCGAAGGATGGGCCATTTGTGGGATCTAGAGCTGAGAGCGTGGATTGCGTTAAGGAGGGTTCAGGACTCAATTCGGCTTCTTGCGTGTGGATGGGATGGAGGGTAGAGCTGGTAAGGATGTTGGGGTACGTCGTGGCTAGCTCGGGCGTGTTGGGAGCACTAGGAACAATCCTGATTCAACTTCCTGTGCTCGAGTGGGGCGGAAAATAGAGTTGGTGAGGACGCCCGTGAGGATGGAGTACCGCTGGAGTACGCAACGTCGACACCAAAGTATATAGAACTGACAGAATAAATCCTCGCCGCGTGTTCCTCTACGGAACTGATACAGCTTCTTCGCGCATATGATGGTGCCTTTTTCTGGGGCGGTGGCGAGGAGCATACCGTACCGGTCGAGTTTAGGGAGAGGAAGGAGATGGGGGGATTTGTGTTGTGTGCGCGGAGGACGTTGGAGATTGTTAGAGAGCGCGTGGAGAAGAGGACTTCGCCTGTTTAAATTTGTGGGGACTCTGAAGAGGGGGGAGGCATGGGCTGTGTGGCGTAGATTTGAACTTCGAGCATGATCACGAGTGTTTTCCGCTTCAACTTATGTAACGGCGAGGATAGACGAAAGGGAGCAGCAGATGTCAGCTTTGCGATGTGGAAACGACGAGCGACATACTTTTTTCCAATCAATACATCACACATAATCCGTTTCATCCATATCATCCAAGAACCAATTCGCCTCAACATCAGCCCGGAGCTCCTCCTCCTGGATCATCCCCAACAACTTCTCCTTCAGCTGCTTACCAATAGCCAAAGCCGTCTCATAGTGCTTATTAGACACCCACGTCTCCGTTTCAAACCCAACAATACCTCTCAGCCCCTCAAAGTTCTCGTCCGCTTGTTGCAGCTTTTCGGCCAGTTCCTTCGTCTTGCGTAGGTCATCGGGGTCGAACGCGATTGGACATGGCACACCTCCCCCCGTAAGGCTCCCCCACATCTCTGTTGCTTCTATCAGCGTAGCCTTCAGCGCCTGTGTCTCACCCTCCCATGGACAACCAGCGT
>JAGGAR010000170.1:0-16885 GCA_017657315.1 Termitomyces sp. K1Ag | reverse complement strand
GTCTTGTGGTCGTAACTCTTTTTTTTAACCAAGGGAACGGGGCCCTAACCTGTCAAACAATAGAGTAAGAAATAACTCAGAAGCGACCACAAATGGTGGTATGCGACTGTATATTAATATCTACCTGTCAAACAATAGAGTAAGAAATAACTAGGTAGACTGAAGTTAGTACGTGAGTTGGGAGGTAAGTAAGTAAGTAATACACACCTCAGAAGCGACCACAAATGGTGGTATGCGACTGAGGTGTGGCGGTACGAAAATTGACTATTAGTAATAAAATATATATATAAGGAAATGCTGATCGAGGTATGTGAGGCGCAGGCTATAGAATCCCATCTCAACATGATTGTCTGGGAGAGGAACACTCCTGAGAATATGTTTCCTACGGAGGCAAACGAAAATAAAAAGCATTGGAAATTGTAGTGGTTAACTGTAACAATTGATGAGAAGACAAGAAATGATCAGCAATATTGATGTTACTCACCTGAAGCACACAATAGATGGCATCTGCCAAGAGTAAAGAAAGTATTAATGGTGACTGAATTCTGGGCTGAATGCAGACCGTTAGTAGCAAACTTAGCACTTGAAAGAAGTCCCAGTGGAAAAAGTGCAGTGACTTTCAAGACGGAAGGTAACTTTCAAATATCAGGATCATAAGAAATTGATTACCTAGAGTGGTTATCCATAGAGAACATTCAACATATCGCTTAAATCGGACATATTCCGAAGAGGCGCCATCAGCAACGACGGCACGACGCGGCAACACCTTATTCAACGTCACGTGGCTTTGACAGCAACTCAGAAGAATACATACTAATAGCACTCGAACGTCTCCTTTCTCCGCTTTCTCTTCTTTTCGCTCAACGACGACGAACACGATATGTAAGTGCCTCACTTTCTATATTCTTCCAATACTCAACTCGGAATGTTGTGATTAGAACCAATGGCGCTGGTCACCGACGCTGCCCTCAGTGCGCCTCCAGGCAGTGCCAAAGCGCTCGTTCAGTCTTTCTCCATGATCATCGTATCTGAAATTGGCGACAAGACCTTTCTCATAGCCGCTATCCTTGCCATGCGTCACCCGCGGCTGACGGTCTTCCTTGGAGCCTGGGTCTCCCTGGTGCTCATGTCTCTACTTTCTGCCGCACTCGGTCATGTCCTACCCGTTCTCATACCAAGAATGTACACGCAGCTTCTGGCTGGAGCGTTATTTCTGGTGTTTGGAACCAAGATGCTGATGGAAGCGAGGGCGATGGAGGGCGGTAACGGAAAGATACAGGAAGAGATGCGGGAAGCGGAGGAAGAAATCGAAGGGGATGAGGAGGATGGGAAAAAGGTTTCGATACCTATGAAGGATATGGAGGAGGGCTATTCCAAGCAAGAAGAGGAGCCCGAGGTGATAACGAAAGCCGACAAGACGACTATCAAGGAAGGCTTGAGGAACTTCTGCAGTTTGTTTTTTGGCCCGGTGTTCGTTCAAGCGTTCATCCTTACTTTCCTTGGAGAGTGGGGCGACCGTTCGCAGATTTCAACTATCGCGCTTGGGGCCGCGCATGTATGTATCACGTCGCACCTCATGCCTTTAGAGTGAGTGACGTTGCTCCATCTACTTCACAGAATCTGTACCTCGTGGCATCTGGCACGATTGTCGGCCACTCAGCTTGCACTGCGCTGGCTGTACTCGGAGGTCGTTATCTCTCCACCAGAATATCTGTAAAACATGGTGAGTCCTCACTGTTTCTGAACATCTTTTTCGCCGCTCTGATTCATGATCTGCTTCCGCCGTAGTGACCTTCGGAGGATCGCTGCTCTTCCTACTGTTCGGCCTGATATACCTCTACGAAGCCCTGGCGACGTCGTCAGATGTAGAGATGTCGATACCCCTCAGCCTGGACGACCAGGCGGCTCCGCCTGTGGGCCTCTTATAGTCCCCAAAGCTTTCATGCTGCTGTAATGTATACTATCATATATCCGGAAAATAATAGACGGCTTAGAGTTTCTCATGACGAAAACAGACCGCAGTCATTCATGTGGCGAGCTATTTATAGCAGGCCGCTGCGTCCTAGCGGACTTTTCTTCTTTCATCTGTATATGTCGGATATCATTTCCTCTTCCGTGGTTGCGGTTCTCGTTTGGACGTTGAGTGAACAGCTGACTTCCCCAATGGCTTCTCTGCTCTGGAAGACTCTGGTCTCCTCAAGGTCTCGTATCAGATGACTCACGAGTACATGTGTAGGTATCCTTTCTTTGAAAAGTCATCCAGCAGACAATTATCTACCTGATCCAGCTGGAGCGATGACCTTTGGCAATTTGATGCAGACTCTGCTTATCTTCGACAGTCGCAATGCGTCGCCTAACCATCAGTGCCACTGATCGGTCATGTGCAAGCCAACACAAAGTCCCTGATCTCAACATTTTGAGGCTCGGGGGAAGTCCGTGGCTGCCTTCGGTAGTAGTGGGTCTTATATGCCACTGGTCAGTCGAGCCCGCAAGTCAATAAAATGCTGGTAAGATTTTTCACTCACGTTTACAAGTGTGGGCTTCTCGATTGCTTAACGGAACTCACAGCGCTTGAGGAGCCCATTTTACACAGAATCCCGCTTGAAGTCGCATCACATTGCCTTATCAAACCCATTGATCCACCCACTTCGACAGCTCGCCAACCTCACCAGCCAACCTTTCTGTCCATCGCCGGCGAGATGCAAAATACCAGGAACAGTGGGACTATATGAGAAATTGCCAATTCTATCTCCTTGGATGTCAGAGCATATGTGGAGACAAGCACTTCGAAGGTACTAATAATTGGAATTTCTATGTTATGGAGAGAAGGCAGTACATGAAGGTGCCTTTGATGTTCATGGAATGGCGAAGGGTGACAGAAATCTGTTTTAGAGTTATGCACCGACGTACAGGAAATGACAGTGACAAAGCGACTTGAGCTAGTAATGACCTTGCATAGAAAGGGAGATACGATGTCCAACGACGATTGGTGTCTAACATTTTACGATCATCGTCTAAGTCTTGTGATACTGAGAATTATTTGCTGAACAATATTTTATCCGAGCTGCGACGAATGCTATTGAGAGTTCAAAGACAATGTGCTAATCGGGTTTGTCGGAGCTCCAGCGATATGTATACACAACTCAAAAGTATTTACTCGAGTGACAAATCTCACAGACGGCTAACAGTGTCTACCTGCGATGTCTTCCTTAAGATAGCGAAAATGGCTTTGGCAAGTTTTGCAGGTGCCTCTTGAACGACCTGAGGGCCATCATGAAGCTCACATGCTACATAAAATCAAGGAAGAGTTCTCACCAAGTGTCCGGCACCCTTAATCCTGGTGATGGACGCAAAGTTTCTGTCTTCTTTGGGGTCTACAATGGAGTCTTGCACCTCTCGGTCACTAACAGCAGGAAGAGGAGATGTGAGGCGAGCAAAAAGATACGAGGGAGACTGAACGAACAACATATCATTCTCTCCTCCATAGATCAGATGTACCGGGACCGAATCACAGATTTGACTCAGGCGGTGAAGAGCATGAAAGGCAAAATTTTCGCCCGTGAAAGCAATATTTTCGCCACTTCTGTGCGTCGTCAGTGTTACTCCTGTCTTGTCGGGGTAATATGGCGTCGGCAAGGGCTGCAGGCCATATTTCTAGATAAACGTCACTGTATGGGAGCTCTTGAGAACAACACGGCAGACATACTGTGTAAACGTTGAAGACACGCTGATCCCAAGAGGACCACGGAGGACGTGTTTGCATCCACTTGACTGCAGCTTCGTGAGATGCCCAGATGTCTTTCCGAAACTGCGTCATCGCAGCAATTAACTTGTACATTTCTGTCTCCCGATCCTTCATAGCCGTAGAGCATATCGGAGTCTCGATGAGTATAAGGCTGGCAAATGGAATTCTGGATGGCGGATTGAAGTAACAAGTGGCAAGAGTACTGCACTCGGGCCGATGTTAACATTGGTCATGTATGTGCAAGAGACAGACTCACACTCCGACCGATCCCGCTGAATGTCCCACTAGAATGACCTTGTCAAACTCCGGGTTAAGGGGACCGAAGAGGCCAGAGTTGTACAACGATGCGAAGGCGTCGGCATAATCATAGATATCTGAAAGCATGGTTATTTCTGGAAGGTATTCGGAATAGGCTGGCATACTGATTAACTTGGGATTCTTGACGAGCGTCCCGGCATTCACAATCGCCGCCTCCCCATGATTTTGACAGTCCAAAGTCCAGGCCTCGCGAATGCGCAACGCTCCTGGAGAAGCTACTGTAGCATTATCGTCCAACCCGAATAGATCTTCAATTGTCGGTTCCCATATCTCCTTCGCTGAGATACCGTTCTTCAATAGGACTTTTCTTCGAGTCGAAATGTGTTCGAGACTCACGGAAACCAGTTCCATGACCAAACAGAAGGATTGCTGCCGGTTCGTTAGGAGAGACAACGTTTCCAGAGGCGCGTGTGTAGCGTTTCATGGTTGAGACCAGAGGAGTTCCATGAGTTTTGGTGGTGAGTGTAAACTTTTCCTGTCTGAGCATTGACATCACGTTCTAGATAGTGAAAGAGCGAGTTATTGTGATGGGAAGAATAAACGCGGTCTAAGAGGTGGTCTTTTTAATTACGTTGACACGTATTAGCCTGAGAGCGCGGACCGGAGTGTACGGTCGCTGAGCAATCTTGATCATCCCACCGGGAGTGGAGTTCGCTTCACTCTATCATGGACATTCTGGGATCTTCTAGAGCAAACTCGGAAACATTTTAGATATCCACGACGCACATGTGCAGCTGCAACTATAACGGTACCGGTCAAGCAAAATTGATCAGCCCAAATCGTGACACGTCGAAATGGGCTCTCCGAGTCCAGATCTAGACCGGGGAACCTTGTACAGTTGATCCGAGCCTATCGATCCGATCCCGCACCATCTGACAAATTGAAGAGTTGATTCGGAAGGGCTCAATTTTTTGCAACTATAGGCTCTGTAATATCTCAATCAATCTGCCACTGAATTTACGTTACCATATGACAGATGGTACTGGGACAGGAAGTTGATGTACCCATAAAACCTGCCTGCCCTTTTGATTTTCTTGGACAGCCATAGGGACCGACGCTCCTTGAAGCTTGAAGATTGAGAGGCTACTAGTAGAGTTCTAGTGACTAACTAGGCCTAAGCGAAACACTCTCCACGGGGCGTGAGCTTGCTTCTTGCGGCCATTTGGCACATCCCTGGAACCAGACTCAGTCAGTTGCTTCGAAAATCGAAACGAAGTCACGGTTGTCATCAAAGACTGATATCTATCAATCTTTATCGCTTCTCAAGTTGGGTGATTTTACAGTTCTTCTGAATAGTCTGTCAATATTTCCGGCCTCTCGAGAGTACCACAAGCTAGAGCACTCGACAATGCAATCGCATCCTTGGTTTCTCACATGTGTTGTCTATCTTCTCCACTTGCCAATAAAACCCTTCAAGGCTGTCAACGTTCTGTCAAGGCGCATCCATACATCATCAGAATCAGATTAGTACGCCTTACTTATATCGAGTTCCGACAGAGACGCCTGACTTCGAGCTGGTTCCCTTATCTCATTCTTCTTCTCTCCGCTGCAGCTGTTCTCCAAGCGAACCCTGCCGGAACTTTGAAAGTCTTGATAGCTGGATTTTCTTTCTCATTCTCTCTTTCGGCCTCACCATGGTGGAGGCATTTGATATTCATTCCAACGAGAATCTTGGGTCAATGGAGGTCGCTCTCGCGATCAGCCTCATCTTGTTTGGTATTTTGGTCATTCAAGCATATAATTATTTTCAAGACTTCAACGACGGATGGCTGCTTAAATCTTTGGTGTGCACACTTCCTTTTGGGACCTTTCAGTATTGACCGATACCAGCTCCTCAAAGGCCACTGTCGTGCTGTAAGTGGTTTCAGTGCTTTGGATGTTAAATATTCTTATGAGAATTACTCAGGATCCTGGAAGTCTTTCACTCGTACATCATCACGCATACCATCTACTTTATTACGGTCACCCTGGCAGGACGACAAAACATTGGACCTAACTCGTACTTCTTAACTACAGGTGTCGTCCTCGAAACTCTGATTGCGGCCCTGGTCCAGGTAGGCAAACTAATCCCCATGGTTTCCCGAGCCGCTTGACCGAACCCACGTCCTCCTCCGCAGAGCTACTTCTCGTATCGGATATATCGAGTTCCTGGTGGAAAACTGCACATACCCATCCTATGTTGGTTCCTGTCTCTCTTACGACTCGGAGGCGGGCTAGCCCTGGCTATAGAGAGCTATCTCAAAGTACCACTCGTGCATAATGCGATCCTTGTGACGCAGTCATCCGGATGGCTGATCACCCTCGTTGTCACTGTTGGCGCTTCAGTGGATGTTTTCATTGCAGCCTCTCTATGTTATTACATCAAACACCTGGCCCCGTCTGATCCTTCTCGAAGGCATGGGCAAGCTTCTTTACTGCTGATGCTAAATAACACATCCAATCTGATGAATCTTCTAGTGTCGAAGCGTCGGTGGACAAACTCATGACATGGATAATTCGTGAATACTCGGTGATACTGTGCTAGTTCATATTGAACTGACTCGTTTTCAGAGACTGGACTTGTGACGAGGTATTCTCCTGAAATATTGGCTCTTGTTGGCCCTATTGCTGAACGCAATGCAGCGTAGCTTCGGTGGCTGTGGTTATCTTGGTAGGTTGCACGTCTTCCATTGCTGTAACTCTTTACAGAATTTTGCGCTAGTTTCAAACGCTCAAGGAAAAAGGTAACATTTCATAGAATATATCATGCAAGTTCCCCTACCTACCGTGTTACTTCGCAAGAAATATGGTTTTCGGTCTACACTATCCTCGCTAAATGTGAGTTGTGTTTTACATGTAGCATTTTCGGGATCACTCAGCATGACTTTCAGTGTATTCCAACGCTTTCTTTGGCGCGTAAGGTCTCTCATCTATCCATCCAATGTACTGCTAATTACCTTACAAAGTTTGAACGCCCGCCAAGACAAAGAAAACTGTCCTGGATCTGTCAGTAAACTTGTTTTTACGAACCTGAACACCCCATTTGAGGTGAGATGCACTTCCTACTTCCTCGTGAATCTCACCCTGAACGTCTGTGCAGTTGACTGTGGATAAGGTAAGGACACACCACTCAGCGAACAGTGTGAGTTCTCCCTACTCTCCTAGCCCGTCGTTGGTATGTTTTTCGCGGCTTTTAGTGGGAGTTCCATTCTTCATCGGTTATTACAGCCTGAGAAAGCGCTCGACAGTAGCTTCCGCCACACGTTCGATGGAGACAGTGAGGCGCATGGGCAATCCAGATTTTGAAGGGAATCTCCTCTGTTTATTCAACTTCATGTTCTGGAAACTCTATTGGCGATTGAACTTTCAATGCGAATGCGTGTCATTGATTAATGCTGTACTTTGCCGACGTTTTGTAAGCTTACATCTACCTCTTGCATCGTTACGTGACTAGGGGACATATCACTGAACTATACTTCTAACCAATCACTGGGAATCTGGGCTGTTCCTAAGGGAGGACTAGAAGCGCTTCAACAAATCTGAAGAGAGAGTCGGTATACTGTGGAGTAACGAAGGTTTGGCAACACACTTTCGATAGCACCCATTACCAATCTTATGTTCTCTGTGCGCTCGAGGGCTCGCCAACTGGCGGCATTGATCTCATCCTCAGTCACCTTGACACGATTTTCTAAGTCTTTGACCTCATTCTGGATGTTCTCAGCAACATCACAATTGGGCTCCCATTCGGTGCTGCGAAGTACAAGATGAGTTACATACCGCTGTCAGGCCTAAGCGAAGTACCTATAGGCCCAAGTGTTGCTTCTGACGCGGTACCTTCGTCGAAGAATTGGATGTTGCGTCAGGAGATCTCCGTGTCCCTGGGTATGCTGTCTGAATTCTAGCAAGCATCAGCCGAGATAGGGGTGTCAAGGTAATGTTGTTGATACCTTTGCGGGAGTACATGTCTCTGATGGCATCAATGGGCTGAGGATTGTCATTTTATACTCCACCCTCCCATCTCCTATCCCCTATTGTTTAAACACGGAGGAGGTATGACACATATCGAACCCACTTGAAGTTGAGTCTCCAAGAAAAGAACTGGACATTATAGGAGTGCAGTGGATAGAAAGAATGAAGTGTCCGTGTCGTGCTGCGGTGGCGTCGTCATTCTATCTAATTAGACAATATAACTTTGCATCATTATGGCTGTATGGGCTGTAGCATTGGCCACAATTGCACAAGTTTTGCTAATGGACTTTTATGATACATTACACGTTACTGACTATACCTAAGGTACATACTTATATTACCTGTCTAGTGATAGTCTAATAGAGTCTCTTATACAGGATTAAGAATACTGAGGTATATCACAGGTCTATCTTGAGCAGTAGCCCCTGCGGTCGCCCTGGATGCTCCGAGATAGTCTGTTGGCTGTAAAGCCATTTGCTGCAGGCGGCATTATCATGTTGATTTCAGATTACATCTAAGTATTTTCCACATCATGCTTGGTCCACACCGTGGTCAAAGTGAGCGATGTCAGGAGGAAGGACTCGACCACATACCGACACAAGTCCCATGAAAGCCTTAGTTGGAAGCCTGGGTACAAAGAAGAAGATGGAAAGGCGCGAAGAAGAGATCAAGTGCCTGATTGATATTGATGACTCTACATAGATTTGTCACCTGGCTTCATAGACTTGGCTTCCTCTGAATTTCGCTGGGCCAACAACAGACAACGTTATTCAGCCTGATTACAACGGTCCCGTGCACTGCCACCAATGCTCTATCTACATACATATGAAGACGTCTGATAAGTTGATTGTTCATTGTTATACCAGGAGAATGTTCTGTGTAGAAAAGAAGCCATGTAAAGTTCCCAAGTTGTGTGATTGGAGCTGATGAATTTGCTCGAGGTTTCTCACATAGTATTTAAGCAATGTCTGTCCACGGCGCGCTCTCCATCGCCCCACTGCCTGCCTCCCACTGCTTTCCCCGGATGCTCTGAGATAGTCCGTTGGCTATAAAGCAAGTTGCTGCAGGCATCATCATATGTCGATTTCATTCCTCCTAAATACTTTCCACATCATGGTTGGTCATCGGAATGTCCCGTCGACTCCCTCAAAGCGTTCGTGTTTAATTTCTTTCATGACTTTCTACATGGTGATTACTTCTAAAGATGAGGCCATCGTAACCATTCTCAAAGGTTTCCTTAATGATCATGAAATGTTTTCCACGTGTTATTCTTCTCCGTGTGCCACCAACAAAGAACTTGAAGAGTTCATGCGAAACGAGATAGAAGTCTATGGGCTTCCCCCCAGTTATCTGAACAAGATCCTGCACCTGTCCGCGAGCCTGATAGAGGTTTGTCTCTTCTATATATAGCACAGTCATTACGATCTAGTACTTTAGCTGGCGTATCATGATTGCACGTTCGATGAGAAGAAACAGATAGCACTGTACAATTGGTATGTTGGTATGTTCCTTACTTATAGACTGATGGCGTGTACACCTCACTAGGTTTTTGATCTATATTGACGATGTATCGCCGAAGGACATCACGGAATACGTCACATTTGAGGAACGCTTCATCCGCAAGCTACCCCAGCTCAATCCTGTTCTTGATCGCCTGGCATCTCTTCTCCTCGCAATGTTCGACTTTTATCCCGTCACCTTCGCCAATTCAATCATCAACGCCACATTTGAATTTGTTTCAGGGACTTGCATTGAGCCCTCAGTAAAGAAGCTGCAATTATCAAGCGCTTCAACGCGCTTCCCCTGGTTCCTTCGTCATCAGACAGGGGTAGCTGTGGCATACGCCTTGATGTTGTTCCCAAAGTCCCGAAGACTGGACTATGGGACTTGCTTCCCAGTCCTGGCAGATATGGAATTCTGGATAGCAGCTTCCAATGATCTTCTTTCGTAAGTCCTTTGTGGACCATTTTTCCAAGCATTGATTATGCCTTTCAGTTACCACAAGGAAAGCATTGACGGGGAAACTGCAAACTATATTCCAAATAGAGCGGTTGCTGAAGGCAAGACACCATTACAAGTTGCATCAGATATTCAGCGAGAGTTGCTTAACTCAAGGAATCACATATATGAGACGTTGGCGAAGACTGAGAGGAGGGAAGTCGTCAGTATTTGGCGAACCTGGGAACATGGTTCCATGTAAGCTTAACCACAATTAAACATGGCCATACAGGTAAAAGTCATCGTTATAGAACTTGGCACCTCCAGCAGAAGCGTTACCGGCTGCAAGAACTAGGATTGTGATTCTCTTTAGGCTACATCAGAATATGGGAAATGGTACTGGCTCAGTAGCTCTCAATAGGTTTGTGTAGTCCACTAGTCCTGTTGCCATGTACTTCATTATAAGTATGGGGCATGTGTAGTAGCATACACCTACAGTAGTTTTGTAGTTGGGTGAGCAGGTAGGACAATAGACCTACATAGTACTACTGAACAGGGCCTATTCTTGACAGATGACCTAGGTAACACCTACCTATCCATTAAGTACTGTCAAGTATGGGCTGTTGCAGGTACAGCATGTCCCAAGATCTAGATTTTAACACCCAATAAGCATCAGTTTTTATGAAGGATTATATAGAGGTATACTACAAATAATACTTACAGGAGTTAGGCAGTAGGCAGAGAGATACATGCATGTAGTCATTCTTGACCTATAAGTGACCTGTTAGGATGGGCTGCTCGCAGCATGTTAGAACCCTAACTTCGTATAATGTATCACTGAACAGATCGGTAAGTAAAGTGTCCTCAGTTCAGCGTATAGTTGACTGAGTAGCTACCGTACCTGAACAGATCGGTAAGTAAAGTGTCTGATCGAGTACATCAGTATGTGGGTCCGAAGGTATGTGTACGGTAGCGACTCACCCTCAGTTCAGCGCATAGTTGACTGAGGGTGCAGGTAGGTACGTGTCTGTATATATAGGTAGTGTAACAATGGATGTATGTATGTCAGGGTAGATGAATGAATAAAGGGGGAGAAATAAAGGGATAGTGAGGACAGTGGGCCAGACAATGATGTTGAGGTTGATGGTACCTTCATGTTGCCACAATGTGATATGCCAACACTCCTCCTTACCAGAAACCTCGCGTGTATGTGCTCCTCCTCACGTATGGTCGTGGTGTCTCAGTGTAGGCCCATCAGGGCGCGTAGGCGGGTAAAGAGAGGAGCCGGTAGAGCCTTGGTGAATAGATCAGCGACATTGTGCTTGGTGTTAACGTATCATATGCATATCTCGTTGGACTGGACACGCTCACGGAGGAAGTGATATTTGATGTCTACATGTTTGACGCGCGCGTGGAGTGTTGGATCTTCTGAGAGGTTTATAGCCGCGTTGTTGTTGCATAGGATTGGTGTGGGGCTGGACGTGATGTCATGTCCGATTCCCTTGAGTAGAACGCATAGCCATATGCATTCCTGAGCACTCTCGAAGGTGGCCATATACTCGGCTTTGCATGATGATGCCGCCATGGTTTTCTGCTTGCGTGCCGCCCAGGAGATGAGCCCGGAACCTAGACTCCATGCGTAGCTGCCGATGCTGCATTGTGTGTCAAGACAGTTTGCCCAATCCGAGTCCGTGAATCCAGTGAGACTGACAGGTTCACTCTTACCACTGAGAACTAGTTTTAGGTTGTGGGTTCCTTTCAGATATCGTACTAGCCAGATGGCAGCTCACCAATGGGTCATCAAGTATGAGTCAATGTACTGGGTAAGTTGTTGTACTGCATATGTGATGTCTGGGTGTGTCGAGATGGCGACATATAGGAGGCAGCCGACAAGTGAGCGGTATGGGGTCTTGTCTAAAGTAGCAATTTCATCATGATGCAGGGACGCTCTGTCCACTCTGCGTAGTTTCTGACCAGGATCCATGGGGAGGGATAGTGGTGTGGCGTTGGATTGGCCGAACTGGGTGATGATCTTGTCAATGAGAGCGGTCTGAGACAGCTTAACTAGGCGCTTGTCATGATCCCACTCAACTGCGATTCCAACGACAAATTGGGGGAGTCCTAGATCAGATATCGTCCAGACTGAGCATAATTGGTCTTTGAAGTGCTCGTTTTCAGCTTTACAGGTCGCTATGGATAAGAAATCATCGACATGTACTGCGGCTATTACCGTGCCAGTGTCAGATTTCCAGTAGTAGACACACGATTCGCATGGGAGACACGTGAATCCCCAGGATAGCATGTTGTTGTTGAGTGTCCCGTTCCAGATGCGACCGGCTTGTTTCATCCCATAAAGCCCACAAAGCAGGCACCATACCCAACCTTCCTTACCAGGCTCCTCGAATCCTTCTGGCTGCTCCATATACTGTACCTCGTCCTCGGGCAGCAGGCCATACAGGAACACGGTCTTTACATCGATCTGAGTGGCATCCCATCCTTGAGTAGCGGCTAGGTGTAGCAAGACTCGCCACGACTCCATACGTGCAGTTGGCGATGTGGTTTTTGTGTAATCTCTACCATATATTTGCTCAAATCCTTTGAATACAAGGTGCACCTTGAACCAAACGGCCTTCTCTGTCTCGTCGCATTTGATCTTAAAGACTGGTTGCCCCTTCCGCATTTTGTGGCCCGCAGGTACTCGGTCTCGTGGCACCAGTTTGTAAACCCCCATTTCTTTCAGAGACTTCAGCTCATCATGGTAACCGGCTTCCCATTCCTTAGCAAAGGGTGATTCCCAGGGATTTGGCAAGGGCAAGCAAGTGTTTGACTCCTTCTAAGGTTGTGACATGAGCTGGGTCAGGTATTTTGGTGCCAGGATCATCTCCTCCTGAGGGCTGGGCGTCGTTCGCAGGAGTGATTGAGGGGTTGATTGGTTGATCATCTGGGTGCTTATTGCCCATGGAATGTTTGGCTGTTGTGACCTGGTGCTTCTCTGCCCTGGCTGCCTGGATCCTTTTGCTGGCCTCGCAGGACTCCTGAACGGCTCGTTCTAAATGTGTGGGTGGTGGATTGTCATGATTAGCCTTGGCTGTGGGGATGGGTATACGGCTCGAACGGCGTGGGCCTACTGGCTCGGCATTTGGTGGTGGGAGATTGTCCATCTGATCTGGTCGGGGAGGTTCAGCTTGGGGAAGTGGGAAGTTGGCGTTATCGTCGTCGTCGTCATCTATGATGAATGGCTGTTCTGCTGCTGCATCTTTCATTTCATTGATTGAGGCTGGTTCTGATGATTCCGTAGTCTGTGCTTTTGTTGGGAGGTTTGGAGTTGTGTTGGGGTGGCCATCACGTTGCTCAAGGAATCGCACATGATACAATTTATAGATCTTTCACGTCCTCAGGTCATAGCATCGGTACGCTTTCGAGTTCTGAGCGTAACCAATGAGGACACATTTGATTCCTCGGGCATTGAGTTTTGGGTTGTGCTGATTGAGGATTAGGACAAACGCTCGACAGCTGATTTTGTGCATGTATGAGTAGTCAGGAGCGCGGTTGTGCCATAGTTTGAACGGTGTCTTTCCGTTAAGTGATTTTGTTGATGTTTTTGTGTGCAGGTGCACAGCCGTCATGTAGAATTTGTCCCATAGCGAGTCAGGGCATTTTGCTGCTAATCTCATCATTCTCGCTTTGCCTTGTAACGTTCTATGCATACGTTCGACTCGCCCCATATGTTCGGATGTGTATGGTGCTCCAAACTCCCAACTTGAACCCATTGATGCTAACCATGCTTCCATTTGGTGGCTCTTCAGCTCGCCATCATGGCCTGTACGATATACGCCGACCTTCTTCCCAATCTCAAGTTCTCTTGCCTTCTCCCAAGCTTGTAGTGCTGGAAATGTGTCGCTTTTTGACTTAAGGGGAATGGACCACGGCATGTTTGCGTAATCGTCGACAATATCCATAATATATTTGTTTCTGGTACGTGACTGCACATGCATTGGTCCAGCTAGATCTATCCACACTGTTTGCAACCTCTCAACCGCTCTACACCCTTCCTCCTGCACTTTGGGCACCAGCATTTTGATCTGTTTTCTGAGAATGCAGATGTCACATTTGGGCTGTGCAAGGAGGGAGGCAGATGGCATACCTGGGAGCAGATCTGCACGGGCCATGGTGGCGACAACTTGGTAATTAGCGTGCCCCAGGTGCCAATGCCAGGTGTTAAGATTGACAGGATGCTGTGCAGCTAGTGCGTGTTTGGCGAGTGCGGACTGGAGATTCAATGTGTAGAGGTGTTGACCAGGAATGAGGGGTCCAGAGGTGAGCAGGATGCCGCTATTTCATCCAGGATAGTGATGCCTGTATGGCTGAACATGATTGAGGCATTCATACCAATGGTTAAGGCTGAGACTGAGATGAGTCAGACAGTAGAATTGGGTATGTAGAGGGCGTTTTTGAGGACAATTTTGGTCTGATTCTGAACATGTAGATGGATTTTGCCTACCCCAATGGCTTGGATAGATGATCCTCCTACCCCTTTGACTGGGCGAGGTGTGATGGGTTGCAGGGTCACAAAGTCAGATCTGCATGGTGAGATATGAACGGTGGCACCAGAGTCGAGGTAGAATGGTTTTTTGGTAAGGGATATGAGCGGCGTCCTTTCTGTCTGGCTGAGTGGCACAATGACAGTTGTCGCAAGGATCGTTTCATAGTATGGGATTGCGTGGGTGGTCCAATTTACGGTTGTCCTGAGCTCATCGTTGATGCTGTCTAAACCATTGACGGTCGCCATAAAGCCCTGGTATTCGAAGAAGTCTGTGGAGTTCACAATCCTGGCAAATTTGTTTGCCTTTGCTTTGTTGGATTTGGTGGCCTCAAGTTGTATCTTTTGGAGGTGAGTGACGTCTACAATGTATGCCTGACCATCAACCCCTTTCACAGCAATACCGTTCCTGATAGTGTTGCCACTAGGATTCCTTCCTGTCTTAGCATTTGCGGGTCCTTTTCCTCCTCCTCGCAGAGCCTTTTGAGCGGTTTTGGACTCTGCAATGGTTTTTCTGGCCATGGCTCCTCCTGGCCTGACACACCATTCCCTGGTGTGGCCACGACAGGGGAGACCTATCCCATAGCAGAGTTCACAGCAGGGGAAGCTGGGGCCATGATTGTGCGCGTGGATCTTCGAGTCACAAGCAGCGAGGGCAGTGTCCATGGTGGAGGATCTGGTGAGGTTGGCAAGACTGTCGATGGTCTGGAAGAGCTTCAAATGTGAGCTAAAGTGTACGGTGCCTTCACTGTTGAATCTGCAAGCCCACGTGATATCTGCATCTGGACCGACTCGAACGACTTGTTGTTAACGCAGTTAAGGAGGGCGATGCACTTCAAGACGTCCTTGTCAATACTGCCTTTCGCAAAAGTGCGGTCGATGAGTTCACATATCTTCCAGGCAGTGGTGTCAATGGGTTCAGATACCGGTGCATAAGTTGATAATGCCTCGCACACAAGAGCCACTTGCTTGACCGGCCCCTCGCGTTGCACTCATGCCTTCAGGGTGTCATAGCACTCCTTGGCCGTCCCGTCCGTCATGAACCCCTCCTGTTTGGCCTCAGAAATGGCTGCACGGATGATGCTGATGATTAGATCATTGTTTGACAGCCAGTTAGCATATGCGTTGGGTTCAGTGGCTGGATTAGGCTGGGTAATCAGGCGATCAGGCTTCTTTTCAGGCGCAAAGACATAGCGATCCAGGCCGCTCTGTTGCAGGAATATCTCGAGTTTGGTTGACCATTTAGTGAACTCGCCGGTGATACAATCAAAGGGAGGCTCAGAGGACAGCCAATGGGCGTTAAGTTTGGCGGGGCGGATTTGTGGGTAGGTGGCATCGGTAGCCATCAGAGAAGTGGTGAAAACGGGTGCAGCAGGGGGGGAGACAGATCCCATGGTGTGAGTATACAAGTAGACAAAGGAGTTGTAGACTTAGGTGCGGAGACAAAAGACGCGCTGATAAGATTGATTGATCGGAGCGAAGGGTCTGAGGTTCGCCAAGAGATGTGATTTGTGTGAAGAGTAGAGTGAGGGTTCTTTTAAATGTCGTCACTTAGAGTGTACAGCAGCAAAGTCCCATAACCTGTTAGAACCCTAACTTTGTATAATGTATCACTGAACAGATCGGTAAGTAAAGTGTCCTCAGTTCAGTGTATAGTTGACTGAGTAGCTACCGTACCTGAACAGATCGGTAAGTAAAGTGTCTGATCGAGTACGTCAGTATGTGGGTCCGAAGGTATGTGTACGGTAGCAACTCACCCTCAGTTCAGCGTATAGTTGACTGAGGGTGCAGGTAGGTACGTGTCTGTATATATAGGTAGTGTAACAATGGATGTATGTATGTCAGGGTAGATGAATGAATAAAGGGGGAGAAATAAAGGGATAGTGAGGACAGTGGGCCAGACAATGATGTTGAGGTTGATGGTACCTTCATGTCACCACAATGTGATATGCCAACACAGCACATGACAAGCCTGAGGTCTCCTGAAGCCTCCTGAGGCTGCAAGAGAAAATTCTAAAGTTCTCATGAGCAGCTGCCAAGTGCCTCCAAAAATTTCGAGGCTTGACATGGCCCCCACCACAGCCCCCCCACCATGGCTGACTGCTGACTGCTCACCTGTGCCTCAGTTGATATCATGGAAGGTTCTATCATGGTCCATGCACTGGTGACTGGAGTATATGAAAGGATCTCACTCCTTACTTTACTCATCCTTGATACTAGACTAGGAACTACTTGCTTCAGCTGTTCATGCTTATGCCTGCTGTAAGGGGACTACTCAATTCTCTGAGTGTCCAACTCTATTCCAGGCTTAGTCTGATGTTGTAGGCATCCCTAGCCACCTGACCAACCACCTGACCTTCCCTATTCCCCTTTTGTCTTGTATTAGTCACCCACAC
>JAGGAR010000169.1:0-16966 GCA_017657315.1 Termitomyces sp. K1Ag | reverse complement strand
GCCTCTAGAATTCCCACTTACACACACATCATCATCGTACGTCTCACATGCTTAAAACTCTGTATATTCTTGTCCTGATCACATCCGCAGTCGCTCTTGGCGGTGTTGTTATTCCAGGCTTTTCCATCCTGGACCATCGCAAAGCCTCCCGTTCGTGAAATCACTCGAAAGCGTCGTTCCGCGTCGCTCACATCCAACACATCCACTCTCGTAAACCCTGAAGAGGCTGTTGTTGTCAAGCAAGAGATAAACGAGAACGGTAAGAACGTCGTCACACAATTGTTCAAAGTATCTTAACTCATATATCTACACAGAAAAAGAGAAAAGTCATCGTGTCTCCTTTTCTAGCAAAATCCCCTTTAACAGACTTAGCTCGTCTGTCAAAAAGGCGATTTCTCGTAGTAAATCTATAAAGCCTAAGTTTCCACGACGCTTGACGCTTCCTGCAAGACGCTTCTCATTGCATATCGTCACTGCCTTGCATAACCTCACACCTCATCATCATCATCGTCCTCAGGAAAACCCTGACTCCTATTTTCCAAGTGAGAAGGCTAAGGTCGAGGGCGTGAATATGGCTGGCAACATCAAAATTGAGAGTGATATGCCAGTGAACAGTGCATCACCAATTGCAATCGCCGTCTCGGTTACCCAGACCACGAAAGTCGAAACGGTCGCGGCCGATAAGGAAGCCGTCAAGCAGAGAGAATCTTACATAACCATCGAGTCTTCACAGAAGACAAGAACCTTTAAACAGTTTACCAGGAGGGCTTCAACGATTTTTAAGGATATTCGTCTCCGCCGCTCATAAATTACCTCTACATTCCAATATATTAACGAGTTATAATCATAAACAATTTCTATTTTGATACATCTAACACTTACTAAGTGAGCCTACTCATGAGATTTCGTTCAATTACCAAGGCTCTCCTTCAGCGAATAAGCAAAATTGTTTCATGGACCCATTCATAATACATCACGTTTGAGTCTCCCAAGTGACTTTACTTACAGTGCTTTGATACTGCCGGAATTGTGAACAGTGAATGGAGATAGTACATGGGTAAGCTAATGTGAGTTCCGGCGATTCAAATGCCCAGCTAATAGGGCGTGGTAAGATTTGCTCATGCATAGCGCGTGACTCGGTGAGAGTGGAATAGGCTGGTTGTACTCAGGCTTGAGTGATGATGCAATCGTCTCTCACCTCAGGATGAGAATTTTACAGCTGCTACAGATCTATGACTGACATCCGGGCTGTCCGTGCGTTCGGGATGGCCTTCCGATATCAAGAGGTCTATATTACAAACTCCGGTTTACATCAACACTTAGCGAGGCGGCATCGACTACAGAGAAGGCTTCTGGACAGATCGTAAGTAGTATGTTGTACATATGCCTTCTGAATGCCAAGCTCACCCCCGAATATACAGCCCTGGACACGAAACTCGGCAGCGATATGACGGAAGAATGGAAGCTGCCGTGTACGTGCCGAGGTTGCCGAGAATGCGAACTCGAGCTGAACATTTTGATTTTTCCTTGCAGCATAAGGCGTCCAGTGTCAAATAAGAGGGATCGAAAGGTGTTCGGCGGATTTGATTTAATATGTCGGACACCCGGATGGGCGACTCAGAAGGGATTTTCCAAAACTCAGACGTTTGGCATCCTCAAAGGGATACTGAGGATTGCAAAAGGGTTTCTAATCCAAGCTAATTTCGCAGACCTGATCGATTACGCAGAGGATAGAACTCAAGGCACCTCCTATTCGTAGCCGTACAATTCAAACTCCCATGGGACTTTCTGACCCGGTCCTCCCTCGCTGAACCATATCCTCCTGAGTCGACAGGTCGCGTAAACGCGCACGTAGGCCACATGCGAGTATGAACCTCCCGGCGTTTCGTTACGCATGCCTCGAGAGACGCCCTCGGCATCCACGTCTCTTATGAGCTTCGGAGACGAGAAGTAGGGCAGATATGAAGGGAGGTGGAGAGCGAGGGTGGACCATGCGGTCAGCAGATGCGTGGATGACGATGGAAACGAGATCGGAAGATGAAGAAGGGGATATGTATTGGACGAAAATCTCAGCCGGGGACGTTTCTACAACAATGATATGAGATTATAGACACCCAGGCGCTACAGTAACACATAGTTCTGGATGGCGACTTGGAACTCAGGGTAGGAGAGGTAGGATTGAAGGACAGAATGGATCTAAAAGAAATGAAATCATAGAAGTTGGAGAACACACCTGAAAGGTAGACAGCCGTAAGATTCCCATCCGCCCAGATTGATCGACAAGACCAACTTCAAGTGACCACTCCTTGCCTAGGTTCCGCACCTGGAGGTGCATCCATGGATGCTTGATTCCAAGGTCAGACGATTTTTCACGTCGGCCGTCTATGTGCGAAGGCCCGCCAACAGGGGGGCTCTGAATAAAGGTGGTCCGAATCGTGGGCGATTGGATCTGGAGCACGGTTTGGTCCAATGAATAGTCGGTTCCTGCGTTGATTGGAGGGGAGATAAGCTCCGTAGGGGGTTTAGGTTTGGGCTCTGATAGTTGGTCATGAAGCAGATGAATGCACGAGTCTGCTGGCAAGGTAGTGTCTACACTCTTCCTAAACAGCTGGAGAGGCTCAGAGCTTGTAGATGAAAACAACGAGACCGTTGACGTCTGTACAGACGGGAAAAACATTGCAGTTGGCAAGTTGCATTTTTCATCAAGGCGTTTGCCAAACAACGCATGGCAAAGTGCCGAATACCGCCGAACACAAGGAAACAACAACGCCTTTCCAAGCTACGACTTCCGTCTCGTTTTTCTGAGCCTAGCTCACTTCAAGTTCGATGCGGAATTACTAGAACATATGCTACTACTGGCTACAATCTCCAGGAACATGCGAATCCAAACAGTCAAAGGCATCTCACGGTGCAGCCCTCGGACCTCGTGGCTGGCTGCAACAAAAACGATACCGCAAAAAGCGGGCTTCTTAAAGCAATCCACGGAAGTTGATCAGCACATCATTAACGCGCGACGCTCACTTGTGCATGTCTCAGAGTCCAGATTTCAACAGCCGCGAGTCGTTGTCCTCAAGTGTATCCTCATGTCCCAGGGTCGTTTGATCTTAGTCTCTTCTCAGCGCGGCTTTTCGTCCCGAGTATGCCGAACAGCTCACTTCTCTCAAGCATTCTACTGGTCACAGTGATTATGCTGTGGAGTGCTTATCCGCTCACTCCTATTACAGGCTAGTTCGGGCGACTAGCTAGAGTTACTGGCTAGTAAGTATACCCATGTCCAAATCCCACACAAACATATACCCTGCCAGTACGGTGCGCATCAAAAAGAATTCTGTGCCGCCAAATTCTTGCCCCGCGTTGACGCCGCCTCAGAATAAGAATTTCATATTGTCTTCTTAATGGCTTCTTTTGGTGCCTCATGTCCGTAATCGCTGTCGTTCCTGTAATGTATGGATTCTTCTCCGAATTATCCGGGGGGACTTTTCTTGAACGTGACGAACACGACAGAAATCATACACTGCCTCGAGGATGAATATGGAGCTATAACTCTTCCTGCTCTTGGTGTTTTCCAAACTTGGACCGAAAGTTTGGCTACGTTTCTAGGGTGATATCAACAGGACTTTATATATATCTCTGATATACTTCGAGCCTCCTTCCATCTCTCCTTGAAACTGGAGTAAGAAATCACCATCAATATCTTCAGAAGTCACCAAGTGCACAGCACCAAGGTTATTCGAATTTGCAAAAAAATTTAACCACGAACGCTTTACGGCCGAATCTCTCTCAAAGTCCAAACCCAAGCCAAGTCGACATAGAAGTCTGACCCACCTGTATCGCGAAGCTCGCTATTCAAATTTCTTCAAAGAACTTGATCTATTCACTTTTTTTTTCCGCCTGCTGATCTGGTTGCGCACACTCGATCTGCAGCCACCGGCGTGGTGTACGGCCAAATAGTCAGAAGTTAACTCAGATATACTTCTATCCTTGACTTGACGTGACAATGAACCTCTAGCTCGCCGTCGGCCCCTCTGTTTATCATAGCCCCCCACGGCATTCAACAGTCAAGACTGATAAGAATAGGCACCCTACGGTCCAAAGTTCCGTAGTCTCCAAGGCTTGGTAGGGGCTAGTGTACTTCGTCTGCATCTAGTCTACTCAGCTCCGAGTCGGCGAATACAGACGTGATACGGTGCTCTTGGTTAGTAGTATCCACGATGAGCGGTCTTGGTGGAGCTCCTATCTCAAGAAAATTCTACAAAGCAAGCTCATCGAGCTTCGACGAGCTTGCCTTTCCTTACCAAAAGAAAAAAGTTTCGGTGAAAAACTTCCTTCTACAAGAAATTCTACGGCATGAATTAAGTTCTAGGTCCCCCACTACGTTAACTTATTCTTATTTTTGATTAGAAACTGAGTTGACGTCTCGACAAGCTCACTTACCTGGATCCCTAAACTCTCTGATCTTCTCATTCATGATCATCTGTCCACGGGTCACCGCCACCTAAATTGAAAGATCTATAAGAAATTATCTAGGTGCGCATGCCATGCCATGCCATGCCTAGCCCGAAGTTTCATACATACATACATACATACATACATATCTTTGATGTTCGCCACTCCACCAACTCACACGATCACATATCCTGCATCCTCTGATCTTCAGGCATCCCAGGCATTCAACGTTCCCTCGTGATCCATCCGGTGAATTAATGTCCCCACAAACCTCGTCCCTATCTCGGCCGGCCACAGGCAAGCTGTTTTCGATACCCGTCGTGTTGTCATCTTTTTTTCCATAGTCTATACCCCTTTAATTGACTCGGGATCCTTCGCGATCACACTCATGACACGCCGTGGGCGGGTGACCCCATGCCCTTGTTCCCCATAAGTACACTTGCCACCGCAAGAACTTTTCTTCCCGCTGAACGACAACCCCAAGCCTGGGGAGGAAGCTGGGGGGAAAGTGCGGTGGGGTGTGGGGGGCGCTACATAGAACAAAGCAAAAGAACTCAAACCCTGAGTCCGAACCACTGCACGTCATACAACAGGGAATTTTTACCGCCGGCTCGAGGGTGGACATTTCGTGTCGCATCACATTATTGTTAACAAGGACCCTAGCTCAGACCCTACCCAAAGGATGACCCTTACCGACGCCCGTACCGTGGACGTACTGTACCGTGACAAATACATACGGGTATCTATTCCGGTTTTCAAACCCCACCTCTCCCCTCTACCTACACTTACTCTTCGGTTCACAAGATGCCGGCGGTCCCTGGACCCGAATTTGCCATCAGCGTCAGCGTGGCTTCGGAAACGTCTATCTATATGTATCGTTCTTCCATTCCACAGCTTAGTTATACATATGCGTATGTATGCATGGTTGGTAGCCGAGGTAGCGCTAGCGTGGAAAGGCCCAGCCTGGGCTCAGGGTTCACTGTGGACTTTAGCTGACTGGCCATTGACTCTTGACTTTGGTACAAAGGTCCGCTGAGCTCCAAGCGCTAAGCGATCGAATGTCGAGCGCCTTTGTCTAGCTTGGATGTCGCTGAGCACTAGTCGCTTTGTTCTATGTATGACATGGAGCTTGTTTATCATTACTATTACGGAATCTTGGGCCCAAAAACATGAGTCGTGTCGATAGGATTGTTACTTTACAACGGTAGAAGATACCGGTATCCAAGTTCGGCTAGCCCGCTATGCGCGCCTAACTGCCGGGGTGACGTGTCCATCGATCGGAACGTTGTGAAAGCCAGCGCGGTAGATCATATTGGACTATTTACCAAAGTCATTTTGAAGTTCTGGTACACACATGTGCTTGATGTGGGAGTCCCTGTCGTGTTGAATGATCTGTTTGGAATTTTCTCCTCTAGAAGACCGCTCGAACACGGGTAATTTCCGCCCGTGTACTTGGATAGTGCTGTGTATTATTGTATAGCAATGATTTGAGTTTCGAGGAAAAAAGTATTTGCACCTCGGGGTGATCACTTGCTGCATCTCCTAAGAAGATACGCAGGTTCTTCCTCGCCCATTACCATTACGTACTATCTAGCTTCCATCCTATGTGTCGTCCGTAGCTCATTTGCGCCGAAACTCTGTGTCGCCATGGTCCACAACAGGGGCGCACCCATTCCCAGAGTCCACACGGAGTCCAGCTGGAAACTGAATCTCCACCACTCGTTTCTCAGAATGTTTCGAGGGCTCACCGGCCGGCTAAGATCGAAAAGGACATTATCGTGAGATTCTAGTCTGATGAGTTGGTTTTCGGGAAAAGGTGGGTGGGGGCGGTCAGAGAGAGCTTATAGAAAGCTTTGAGGGGTCGGCATGGTAAGCAAGGGGGTGCCTGAGTCACTGTCTTCTAGTTCATCAGCCGGGTCTTGGATGTCAAGGGCCATCCGCGGACGACCCGCGAAAGCTGACCGTGTAAGCTCAAAGGGCAGAGGGTATCTGTGTTGTATACGACAGACTCACCGCGTGGGCTCAGGGGTATTACTGGGAATATAAGTTTTATCAAGAGATGAATTAATGAATATACATACGTGTTGGAGTGGCCATGGGACGAATTTGGAAAACGACTCGCGGAAGGAGACTCACACATGATGCGCAGCTCGAGGTCGAGGGTGAATCGGACGGTTGGTGGTGCCATCACCCAATAACGGCTGGGACATGGCCAGCTGGGGACAGATCGGTCTGATACGAGTGTTGAGTGTAGTTGGGTGGACCGTTTTGTTCCGTGCTCTCGACGAGAAATGGGCCAAATGCGGATGGGTTTGCGGGACGAGCAGCTAAAGGAGATGGACCGAATGAGATCCGAGCACATCGCACTGCAGGACCGTACAGTGTGCAGGCATGTTCTGTTCGAGTCGTGACAAGAGCGATCTGCGCTGTGTTGGATGATCTGCGCTGGCGGACAGGCCGTGGACGTTGGATTTTTTTTGTCGAGACTCCGATCAGCCTCGTTGTGCAGCGGTGGTCGTCTGACACGGAAAAGAAAGAAAGCATAACGTGTGGAGGCGGAATGGAAAAAAAAAAACATGGCCAGGCACCGAGAATTAAAGTTGAACGCAAGTGAGGAGGCGGAGAAAAGTAGGACGCCGGAAGTGAAAGGCCGAAGAAATGAGATTCGCTGAGATTGGGGCAGCCGAATCGGGCAAGTGTCAAAGCGGCGCACGAGGTTCTTGCGGATCCTTCTGAGAGGTTTCCGGATTGGGGGGTGGACTGGTTGGCTGGGTTGGGTTATCTGTGTCGTGGGCTGGTGGACGGCGATCTGGTTCTGGAGTGTGATCCTCGGTCAGGCTGCAGAAAATATGCTGTCACGCCACGCGTCGCCCTTTGGCGCGGTGTTCTTCTCGTGCAGACATATAAGCCGCAAATGCGTCTGCCCCTGCCAGACTCCCCATGGCGTACCACTTCCCCCAGTCCTGGTCCTTCCCCGCGACGTCATCCTCCTGGTACGACCCAGACTCCCACTGGCCCCAGCTCTACCGCGTCGACGATCACTATCCAGACTCCCCGCTCCTCTCCAGTCCCAGTCCTGCCTCCTTTCCAGACTCCGACTCCCAGCCCCGCCATTCCTCGTCCCCCCTCTCCTTCAGCCCTGCCCCCGATGTCAAGGAAGAACCCGACGATCCCGGCTGCTTCATCATGGAGCTTTCCGCGCCCCAGACTACTTCGTCCTTCCTCTCCCAGTCTCTCGCTCCTCCCACAGAGGTGCCCCTCCGCGCCACCCAGGCCTCGTCTGCCATGCGTCGCATGATGACCGTCTTCCGCCTCAATCCCTTCTCCATCCACAACGGCGTCGGCGCAGTCCCCGCCCAGCTCGAGTGCGCACACGCCCTCGACGCAGAGCCCATTACCTTTGAGTTTCAGCTTGACATCGAGCCGGGCATTCTCGATCCCGAGAGTGGCGGCTCTGATGCCCTCAGCAATCCAGACCTCCGTCCTTTCTCGCCGGACTTTGACCTCCACGAAAAAGTACCCGAGGTCAGGAAGGATCCCTGGTCTGACTTTCACGCCGAGACCCCCCTTCCCATCCAGTCGTGGGACCTCTCATACCCCGATGCTGAGGACAGCTTCTCGTCGATCAGCTACCATCAGCCGGTGTCCTCTCGTCGCTCCTCGCGGCTCCACACCTGTACGTTTGCGATTGACTAAAACTCTGCCTCTCGCTTTTACATTAATATTTGACTTGCACTAGCCGTTTCCCCTCCTTACATACAACAACAACAAAAAGCCGCGACCGTGCCCGGCGACTCTAGCTACACAAGCTCAAGCTCGTACAACCATCGCATAACCCCGCAACCAGAAGCGATCCAGTGGGGTCACCAGTCCTCGTTGCGCGATGTCGGCTATCATACATGTAGCGCCGCAGCTTCGCGAAGCCCACCCAACGCTTATACCGACGTAAGTTGTCGCTCCCTCTGTCTCCGTTCTCTGACCGATGTCTCCAGTCTACGATCAGCCCTCTACGCCGATGGTCGCTCCCCGATGCGCATGTCCATCCTGCCCCGGCACACTTTCTCGTCTAATGCACGAATACGATTTTTTTTTTTTTTTCATGTCCAAGTGCCTGGTGTACGTTGTCTGACTTTTCTCTCAAAAATTTGGTTACCCTTTTCCTTACTACGAACCGGAACTTTTGATTATGCTGCAATAGTCCTTTCTCCATATACAGGGATGCAAATTCTACACTAGTATACGCTCTAATTTCGCTGCCTTTTCCCTCCCATTTTTTACGATCATGACCGAAACGATTTACCTAGAGCTCACATCGCTGCATCCCCTGGCTGCTTTCCAAGTCGGACCATTATATTGCATAGTAGGATTCTGTACCACATACATACATATTTACGAGCACACTTATCATGCAGTGTCTGTATTTGTATCAATATAATAATATTGCACTCCTCTTAAATATTCAAGTTCTTTTCATCTCCGACTCGGTCTTTGCGGATTCCGTCCTTGGCATGGCAGCTGATGGTTGGACGGATCTAAGAGCGCCCAAGTGACAAGCAATTGAATAAGGGGGCACTTTCGGGAAGGGATTGGCCAGGAGCTGATAAGATCCATCTGTGTCTGTATGTATATCTGTTTCTGTTTCTGTTTCTGACATGTTTGATTCCCGATTATGATTCAACTTGTTGTTGGCGGCGTTAACACAGGGTTAACACCCCAACTGCCCATAAAGAGTTTCAAGAATGATGCTTGTCATTGCCAATCATCGATCTCATCACATGATTTTTGAAATTCGCAAGGATGCCTTCCCGCGCGCTTCGTCAAAATTCGGGTTGTCGAGATGGCGTCTGACGCTAAGTCCGTGCCAATGACGAATGATGACGCGGACGACTACACAGTGATTGATCATTGACTGACAACCCGACCCGACCTGCAGGCAGTCCCTGCCCACTTATAGACGTTTTGGAATGTTCCGCGCTGCTCAGACGATGAAAGGGATACTGGTCATGCGCACATCCATAACGTGCACACATGTGCATGCATGCGAGGAATGCAAGAACAATATCTTGCCCCTGTCACTAGTATGTACATACCGTTTTCAACGTCGGCTCAACTCATCCCGTAACATCCCCGGCGTGGATGGATACAATGCATTATCATATTACTTGGACTTGCAAGCAAGATCCATCGATGGAAACAAAAGATAGCATAGCGTGTGATTTGGAGCGACGGGTGATGATCGGGTTATGCTTTCAAAGCTTCAAAGTTCAAAGGGCGTCTACGAGGGATAGTCAGTCACCTGTAGCCCCAGGCGCCTCGGAATATGCATATACACGCATGACCCCCCATCTCGGAGTCGGCCCATGGACACCGAAAGTCTTCATATGAGGGTTCGGCAGAAGTCGCTCCTTGGGCCTCTTGGAAACTGCTGTTACTCAGCGCTCAGCCAAAGATCGGAACGTTGGGTTGGGCTGGGCGTGCGTGCGTGCGTCGCGATTAACATTTCCCGTGACACCCGGAAAACTACGCAGCACACCTCTATGATTATTATTGATCATGATGGGGGATCCAATGAATGGGAGAGATTCTGGGACTGGTTGGTGGCACATGAACTCCGCCACCCCTATCGCATACCTTCTTTTTCTTCTTTATTGAATCTTGAAGCTTCCTTCCTTTTCTTCTGTTCTGCCCTCGTGGATGGACTCGGATACTAGTGCTTAGAATGAGGGGGTCTTGCGTACAGCACCCATCATCCTCTTCGTCTATTCGTCCGTTGTTCTCCAGGTAGTTCTTTTAATTTCGGGGCTTCGTCCCATCGTTCATCTGCATCAAGATCAAATCATCCTTCTGAGAATTCGTAGAATCGAGGGTGCCACACGCACACGCTGTCAGGGCATTCGGATGGTGGTGCCGTGTGCCGCGCCAGAGTCTCGCCCTCCTATCTGCTGAGTCCAAAAGTTCCTGAGGTGGATCGTCAAGATGTTGGATCGCGTCACGACATCTATGTGTCACTCCTGCTTGGTCTTTCTATCCAGTCATCATGACTTGGCAACTCCCATAAAGATCAAGTTTATGTGTATTTCAAAACGGGCATAGTAGGCAAGAGTAGATGTAGATGTTTAGTATATTGTGAGTGGGGTGTAATCGTATGATTAAAGAGGTCGTGTGCTGTTTGAGGAAACTCGGAGGAGCATAGGGCCGTCGTGCCGGGGAACCGACACGCGAAAGAATCAACCTTAGAAGAGGAGAAGATCTAGGCGTCAGTGGCGGGGACAAGGAACCGGGGCCTCGAGGCTTGCGCAGTCGGAACTTCGGTTCGCGGTGCATGGTCGGAACCCCATGCTACAAGTCATCCACGGTACGGCCGCTACGAACGCTAGGCGCGACGGTGACACCGGACATGGACGCGGGTTCGGATTCGTGGGAGAAGTAACGAACAAAATCAATGGCACCGCGAAGGACGAGGTCGAGCCGAGATATGGGAGTGGCAGCAAGAATTTTTGAGGACAATCCTAAGCCTGAAGCAACGCGGGTGCGGGTCCAGGCGGGACTTTACGCTAGTGCGATGCCCTCGGACAGATTCCCGTCCACTGGACAAGTAGCTGAGTATGGTATGTAGGTGTGGGTGAAGCAGGCGCACTTAGGGGCGGGAGAATGTCTCAGGAACCGTGGCCCGATTTAAGGGTCCTTCTCCAGACGGAGGAGCTTGTACACTGCCATGAGGGTACGTGAACGTGACCGCCTGCGCTCGAATTCAATACCCCAGAATCTAGCGAGGCCGAGCTGCATTATACAGGAGCCAAGAACAAGTTCAGGTGCAAGGCTTGGAGTTTTATTATCGGGGTCGTGCGTGCATGACCAGAGCTAGATGGGTTTTTAGTATCCCATGGTGTATACGGTCCTCAGGAACAGTGAGATAAATACAAACGCATACTAGGACCCATATCTTTTTCAGATCCGCGAATGGAAACCTCAAAAGCCCGGGGTGTATCCCGTCTGTCCGCCGAGGTCACAACAGGTAACTGCTGTGTAATACAGGGCGAAGACGGCGCCACCGCCACATTCATGCGGAGACCAGTCTGTGGGCAGAGAGATGCGTCATCTTTCCGCCAGATCTTTACTGATCGAGAGAAAGTTCGAAATAGACGACCAGATTGCGGAGAGACTAGCAATCGTTATGCAAGAGGTAAATTTCGAAGTTGTGCTTGTTGAATTGAGCGAGAGAAACCCTGAATCAGACCGCCAAGTTCCACAACTAGAAAGTGGGAACCACAAAATGCGCTTACTTCGGTCCTCGAGATAGAAATTCTCGAAGTGCCATATCGAATCTCTGACCAAAAATGTAGAACAGCATCGCTAGAAGGAAGATGCTTGGGAAAACACAATAGCCGAGTGATTCTGGACCCCCCACATTTTGTCTGTGGCTCGATCGTCTCCGCAAGGCAGAGGTTGTTATAAGGGTGTAGATTGAGATCAGAACTTGTTTTGGGGGATTCAGTGATAGCGTACCGAGAAGGAAAATGAATTGAGCTGCGATGGGCAAATATTTTGCTGTTCAAAAGAAGGAAAAAGAAATGAAAATTCAAAGGTAACCTATTGGTGTCATGATAGACAAATGGCAATCCATAAACATGGCGACCTGAGGCTGGTTGTAAAATCAGTAGTGTCGAGCCTCATTTGGGAAAGGGGTCCCTACAATAAGGAACACGACAAATATAAAGATGGATATTATCGTTATCTGTTTCAAGAGACAAACCAGGAGATGTAAGCGGGCACACATGTAAGGACACTTTTGGGACACTTGGACTCGGAACTGACTCCAGTTTGTGCCGAGTATTGTTTCGCAATCACGTCAAGAACAAACTCTGCCAGTGCCAAGTAAGGAAATCAGAAACCACACGTCACTTCCTTTTACATGCGACGGTAAAAAATCCAAGAAGGCTGGAATGTTCGTGTAGACATCTCTCTCACCTCGACCGAGTCAGGTGCCGTATCGCAGCATCGCTCCTCTATGGCCCCCACTGACCAGCTCGCTTTCCATAGAAAGCATGTACCCAGTGTTACCAGTCGAATCTGACAGCTCGGATGGCATCTTCATTGAGCTGTTAATACAGCAAGTCACTTGAACTCGAAAATCTGGCGTTTGGGGACACCTAGGTGCGGAACACGAGCTAGGGGTGATCCTCAAGTTGATCGACCAATCTGGGTGGCAAAGAGGATTGATTCCGAATCTGCAGTCATCTGCACTTTCAGGTGTGTTCCCATTCTTTCTTGAATACATTTATTTCCATTATGTGAATGGCTTTTCTCTCTCCTCAAACTCCACCAGTGTACCCTACGGCCGAGTCTTCAGTGACTGCACTACAGCAACGCCGATTGAATGTATATCCCATCTCCTGCAACGGCTGCTGCGTCTTCCGTCATCGTCACAATTGCACTCTGTTCCCTTCTCAGTACACCTCTTTTCCATCCTATCAGGCTCACATTTAACCCAGGAACAGAATGAATCCCTCTACTGGTAACCAAACAGCAGTTTGTACGTGGCCTACATCCAGGACTACGCTCCCGGCCTTTCCAGGACAAAACTATGTTTCATAGAAATTTGAACGGTATGGTCACCGATCTGGATTTTCGTTTCACGAAAATCTATTAATCTAGGTTCGTTCGTGAGAATGGATTATTGTAGAGGAACAGTGAGTGATTTGTATTCGTATAGTTAATTGAAGTTTATTTATGTACGCGCTTTAGACGTTCTTGTCTAATGGCCATTTGTGATGGCCAGAAACCTCCTGACAACGCTTTTCAACGTTTCCTTTCTAAGTGTATCATGGTAACAGGAGTTGCCCTATCCCCTCCAGCCACGTCGACTTCAGGTTCAAATCGAGTATCAGTAACAATAAGAGATCCTGATTTCTGAACCTCCGGTATATCATCCTCCGTCGTGTGTTGAGTACTTCAACATGAGCCTTCTTACGAGATAAATAGAGTCGGCCTCTATGGTGAAGTGTGAGATTATGCAAAGCAGCGACGATATGCTTTAAATTATGATGTATGAAACAGTAGACTATGGAATTGTTCGCTTTGTCCGCTCATATCTTTAGTAGGAGCATCGATTTTGTCAGAGTCTACGAGGGCGGAAGGATTGGATGTGAGTGAGCCCCTGAACGACCTTTTCGAGAGACTTATAAGCGGCTGGAGGGTTTTCGATCGCCAAGGACGGGGTTGCTGTGAATTGCTAGTAGCACTACCAAGAGTGACTACGGATGTAAACAGGTTCAAGGTAGGCGTACGATGTTAGATAGGAACCCGAGGACCAAGCATGAGAATGCAAGGTAGGAGTTATTCGACAATACGACCATAGACATAGGGACCTGTGAGTGATCGATACTGATATGGGTAGTGTTAGTGTGGCGTCGTTGAAATGTTTACCTGCGCCACCTGGACAGTCTGCGCAAGCCACATTACAGTAGTATGCCTTTATTGTCATTAGTGGGAAATGATCCCTACATCTGAAGGAAAGACGTGCTACAAACAAGTGATCTTTCCCGTAGAGTCGATATCTATCTGTAGTACCGTGCAAAATAGGCGCCAAGCGCCTCGTGCAAGTTAAAGGGGGGTTTTTTTTTGAAATGATCTCACTACTAAGGGGATGAGGCTGAAGGCACTTCCAGTAAGATATACATTACCAATCTCGCTGCCACTGGCAAAAAACCTGCAAGCATGGTTCGAGCATCATTAATTCGAAAATCTATCAGAGGTCGTCATGAAGCATGAACACCATCTCAAATACAGACACAGTGCACAAGGATAAAAGCTTGCTGACTTGGGCCGGTAACGAGCCTATTTCTGAATAAGATGTTGGCTCTCACTGTCCTGGTTGTGGCGAGCAGATTCTATGACGCCTAACTCCATTGACCCTATGCCTTCCTATTGCTATCTAAAACGAGTGTCTCCAGACACTGCTGATTTCTTGTGAACAATGACTCGTTCAATGGAGGGCGAGGGCGAGTTTGGAAACCAGATTCGAAGATATCCTCAGTAAATAGTTACCACTGTAGTAGTCTATGTCAGTGAACGAAATTAGCGACCGGTCTCAACGGACAAGATAGCGCAATATATTGGCAATCGCTTTGAGTTCGTCCGGCTCGGATCTTGCATGGTTATCAGATATCTAAATAAGTCTCGAATAGTTAGCTGACGAGCTGATCACCAACACGCGCGCTGGTTCATGCGTTCATACATAGTTAGAAATGGAAGAAACAAATTTGACATTTGGAAGCCACGCTGACGCGTTCTAGGCAGATCCCGCCGGCATGTGAACCGAAGAGGGTATTCTAAACTCCCAATCACGTTTGGTTACCGTAGGAGCTGTATTAAGGGCAGAAGTGACGGTTGAAAGCCGGCGAGAAGATCTGTGTTGACGGTCCAATAGAACTACTATTCCGAAAGATTAAATCAAAGTTATCAGATCATCTCGAGTCCTGGGAGGTCTTGGGTACCACTAAAGACTATTATAATGGCAAATTCAGAGTGTCCTCGACGTGAAGCCTAAAAATCTCTTGAGGTGGATATAAGATAAAACCTGAGATTGAACCCGAGTGATTGAGAAAGCAATGTTCAGAGAGCATTAGAATCACCGAAATCTTCGAGGTCAGCGGACCCGGAATAAGTATGGGTCGGTCCGGAGGTAGAGGGAGAGTGCATCGAAGAGCATGTTCCGCAAGTCCCGAACTTGAATGGGATGGCGGTCAACAATTGCTTCATTGAATGTTTGCCATTCTTGGGCTGACGCCGGACGGCGATAAAGTTCACGAAATTCATCAATTGCTCAGTATACCGACCATAAGGAGGAACCGGAGAGCATTTGTTTGAGAACGAAATTCTAAAATTCATGAGATAGAAGCATGGTATGACATTGATAATAACTGAACACAAGTCCTCATCGAGAGAACGTGAACGATAGGCATCGTCGCGTCGTAGAGTGGAAGCTATCCGATTTCTTCGCACCAAACAGATGTAGGATACAGCGATACCCAACGATGGCAGTGGTATATTGAGCACTTCGTTGTCTCCGTCTGGCCCTGGTAATTGGAGCCTCAACTGTTGATTACCATGGGGAGCTATACACGAGAAAGTCGTTCAGGGACCAACTTACGGCAAGCTAGATGTGTACTGTCAAGCATGGTAGTATAGTTCAAGCAACTTTCGGGTACTTGTACACTGTACCAGTGGTAAGGGATTGGGTACAGGGGAACCAAAAAGGGCAACCGCGAACATGTCACATCTCCTGTGTGGCGAACTTCGCGGTACACGTTGCCAGCCTTCTGTTTCAGTCAGAGTCGAACTGGATCGTAGCATTTGTCCAAGGTTCATTGATTTGAATGTTATATTGTGAACTGACATATTCGGTGCTGAACACGAATTAAATTCTGATGTCAAAAGGGGTTTCAAAGGACGAAAAAAGTTTACTCCAATTGTGGTAAGTGATATGTATATCGTAATCAAGAATTGCAGTCGAATTTCCAAGAAGACCATCATGCATTTGAGCCACATTTAAAATAGTGTTAGAGGAAGAGGAATGGACCAGGCAAGATCCCGGGCCTTTCGGGAATAGGGAAGATGGGGATAACAGATACTGTGCCAGTTTACGGAGCAATGAAGAAAGATAGAAGGAAACATGAGGCCGAGAATTCCAGTTACCCCCGGTATGGCAACAAAGGAAGCAGAGAACAGAACAGCAGAGAGTGCTTTGTAATCGACACCATAGAGACAATGTAAATATTGGAGCACATGTGGCCAAGCTCATTGTTCGAATTCCTCAGTCATCTATACTGGTTCAGAGGTATCTCATGTGTCCATCTATTGTGATTGAATCCGAATATCAATTCCAAGGAGTAAGCGGCCAAGACACGATGCCCAGGATAGAAACGCGACTACCGAGGGTGAATGGATGACATTACTCGTGTCGTAGGTTGGTGCGGATATAATCCCAGAGAGGACCACTATCCAATAGCATGCACTGAACTATAAAGTAACCATACCTCCTGAGCGCGTCAACGATGTGCGAATCAGCTTCTGCGGATTAGTCCCAGAAGCCGCCCCTCGCGGAATGGATCTCTGATCCAGCCAGTGTTTGAAATGCGCGTTTGTGAACGAGTTCTCACCTCCTATGTCTACGATGAGCCTCAGGCCTCGGATGCTGAGTAGTATTCGAGGACTGTGTACGGAGTTGAATCTGGCCCCATTTTCAAGGAAACCGTGATCCAAAATGTCGAAGGTGTCAACTGGCAGCGAGAAAACGTTGAGTTAAATACAGAATAAAACGAAGCCAGAGCCTTCAGGCCAGGAAGAAAAGAAAATTTGTTTGTCGTTGTTGTGTCGTTGTCAGAGTTCGAGGATTTGTCACTAGTGACATAGTATCAGTCACGCGATTCCCAGCCGCACGACGAAGAGCGCTCTTTTGCCAGCAAACGCGTTCCATCGAGAGTGAGAAACCTATGTCTATACTACGCTGATCCTCTTG
>JAGGAR010000168.1:0-16971 GCA_017657315.1 Termitomyces sp. K1Ag | reverse complement strand
CAACTGAACAGATACCTGTTCAGCTGCGGCGCACTATATATGTAGCTTATAGGGAAGCTGTAAGCCAGGCTTACAAGAAGGTGATCAGTATACACCGGCCATCATCGTTACTTGCCCAGAAAGTGCTTGCCCACATAACTCACACATTGTTCAACGTTCAACAACGAGGTGTGTTAGACGTCGGAATGAGCCTCAAACTCCATACAATTTCAAAGCTTTTCGAGTCCAAAGAAGGCGAGTATCCAGAAGAACTTTGCGATAGCGTACAACAGCGGTGGTCAAATTGATATACTGAGCCCACAGTTGGTGCACGTTTAAAATCTGATTAGCGAGCTATACGTTAGTAAACGTTACTTACATCTGTTGAATCAGAGTAGCACTTATCAGTGTACGAGAGACAGTTGAAAATTTGTGGATCGGGCCCTACCGGGCCGACCACGAGCCGATTATGAGTTGTGACGCGTAACGTTTGAACGTTTGAACTTGCACCTTGCTTGCACCATGGGCGGCTTCATTCTCACTTCTACTAGTACAAGACTCCGCAACAGGTACGCTACTAGTAATCTTTCATTATATCTGATATTTATCCTGTTCAAGCTCTATAACTGTATATCCATCACCTTGAGCTTTTGCATCGCCGCGACCACCGTTCTACTGACCCTCCAAATCCAGCTTTGAATTGCATTTCGAAAACTCTACACGTCGACCTTCTTGTGCCCGGTGTCGTCTTCCACACCTACGAACACCAGAGCCGCATCCATCGGTATCCTCTAGCCCAGACCCCTACCAAGTGCCGCGCGGCTTGATCGCTAGACGGGGTGGAGCGAGTCACAAGGTGCGTCTCCCTTATCTATGTCGGTTGGCTGGTCCATTACTTACCTTTGTTGTCGTGCGTAGATTTCCTTCCCGAGCTTGAGCTGGACATCGACCTTTTGTATAAATACGCACGATTCCGCCACATGTCCTGCATGCCCCCGCATTTTTGTCGAGTGCGGTTGCAAAGAGGGATGCAGTGGGGTGTGCACCAAAGAAAGGCGTGTTTGCGAGGGCGGGGTTGGAATTCGGTACACAGGTTCATTTGGCGGTATGTCCTTTTTTGTTCCGTTGTTATTGTGGTACGGGCCGTTGACAATATCAATGAATTTGTGTAGGAACGGGTGAGGGAGTTCGGCTGGCGAGGATAAAGGGTGATTTGATGTGAGCTTATTTCTGTATGTCTTGTTCCCTCCTTACCTTTGTTTTATCTTTATCTCTACTCAACTAGCCTCCTACAGATGTTCATAACGCGCTCCGACTTCCCCTCTCAATCCCCTCTCAACATCCTCACTTCACACCGGCGCATGTGCACCCACGCCCTCTCGCGCGCCTCACGCTGCTACACGCGCAGCTCGTGCATGCGCGAGGCGAGACGGAGGGAGCATGGTGTTACGGTGTTGCTTGTGGGAGAGGGAAAGGAGGGAGATGGACGAGTAGGTGGGGTGCGTGACGAGGTGTGGGTAGGGGGAGGGGGAGGGGAAGGAGTGCGAGAGGGAGACAGAGGAGAATGTGTGAGGCACGGGCTCGGGGCAGCACTGCAGAATCATTGAGGGCGTACTTGATAAAGAAATTCCTAAGAGGAAGTGAGTGATTTTTTTCCTTCATTTTTTTTTTGCTCTTTCTGACCTTTCCTTGGTTCAGGCTCTCTCTACCCTCTACCCTCTACCCAACTCCTCCTCTCCGTGACATGATCCGATGTAAATCTACCTTGCCCTCACCACGACACGACACGACGATGACGACAAAAAAGCCAAACAGCACACGCTCTTTCAGACCGCGTCGCATTATCTGCATAGAGCATGGGATCATGCGTTTACGATTTTGTGGATGCGGCGCTGCTCGGAGGGCGAGAAGGCTCGGATATGGGTTCCACTGAGAGGCAAAGAACGCGCGAGGAGATAAGGAGAGTGCGGAGAAATACAAGGTGAGAGGGATGAGCGGGAATGTACTCCTAAGCCTGTTGATCGGCGAGCGGATGGCTAGGAGGCTTGGGGTGTAGGTGGTGGTGGGCAGTGGCGGGATCGGGACAGGGAACTGTTCGCTTGCTGTTGTGTGGGGCTTTCGCATGTTTTTTGAATGGGTACGATTTGCTTGCGTGGTTGAATGATTCGGGATGGGGCGGACGATCTCAGAATTCAGAATCGGTTGCTACCGGCTGCTGGTTTGGTTTGTTCTTTCGTATTCAATAAACGTTTTATGATGGATCTACTCTTTGTCTGGACAAGTCAGAGTCTAGATCATCTTGCATGGGTGAGTTCTTCCTACCGGCTTCTCAGTCCTTGTCGCCAACGGATGTACATCTAACTTACACATTGCGAAAAACAGATCACACACGTATTATTTATTCTGCTTGGAGCCTCTCTTGTGAAAAAAAGAACGAGAGTCGTGTTCGCCCATGCTATCTCGGCGCCTTCGCTACTGCTGAACTTGGCCGCGATAACTGGCAATCACTTGAAATGTAACTAATTATGAGCTCAGTCTTCGATGTACCGGAGACAACCTACGAATCAAGGTTAGGACCTTTAGCTCTCGTTGGCGGCGTTTCGAATCATGTTGCACGGGTTCATTGTTCATGGTAACGAGTAGTGCACGCCTGATGGGCTGTTGGGCAAGCGGTGCACTACTCGCGGTCTGTGCGGGGACAGAGCACGGCTCCTGGACTTTCTGACCAGCCTGGAAAGGGTATAACAAGGAGCGGGCTCAGCTTAAATTGCATCGCAGGAAGAGATGACCTACCGATCGCCTCTTGTTCGACACAAAAGATGTATGCATGCGATGTAAAATCCCTGTCGAAGTAACGTTTTGTTCGGAGAGTGCGCACTCTCTTCAGAGGTGGTGGTTAAGAGAAACAATTTTGACAGGCAGCTGTAGCGGATCTATCCCGCCAGGCAATCAAAAAGGGGTAATGAAAAATGCAGCATTTGCATATTAAGTAGACGTGTGTTCCTGGTTTACCCGGTTCAAAGCAGACGAGGGCCAGATCCCTACTTGAGCTTACAAACACATCGGCATAATGGAACACTTTCAGTGATATATATGTGGAACAGATGTGATTAGAATCCACAAACTATTCTGCTCAAGTTCCTTTCTTCACTGGAATGCTGCCTAATCACTATTGGTAGCCTCAGCTTTGCGGGATTTGACCTCATTCCAATGCAGCTTAATTTCCGCGTGCACCTCTGTAACGCAGTAGACCTGCCCCCTCTCATCTCCATACTCATCCCAAGGCCAGACCCTACCATTGAAATGCCCGACTGCGAGCTTCTCAACCTCTTTGAGATACTTCTCGACGTTCCTGGCGTGTGACCCGGTCACCTTTGAACTGAACCGGCGAAAATGATGTGCGGCATTGAGGAGACGAGGATGCTCTCCTAACTGGATTTCGATGCCATATTCGGTCACCGCTACGTTTGGATCGCCCACATACTTCTGCTCGACAGCTTTCAGAAATTCTGCCCAGGCTGCCTAGATCACAAATGATGAGTATGCTAGTGAGCAGTAGATAATCTCCAATCACCTTGTCTTCGAGAGAGTCTGTCAAGGGAGGGTATAGGTCAAATCCTACATCGATGCCCATGGTGGTTTGTGGTTAGGTGGTCGTGAGAAGCAGATTCTGATGTCGGACTATTGAACGATAACCTTAAGGGCAGTCACGAGCAGAAGTTCTGTTGCACGCTTCGAATTCTGGAGAAGAGCATCGTACAAGGAGGCGCCCAGACACAAACTCTTCCAGCCTGGTTGATGGAAACCGTTCATTGGCTCGAACATGGGAGATACACTGAGGATAAAACACAGGGTTCGATATATGCGGACATCACTCTTGCCATAAGTTAGTGCATCAGTTGTTGGAGACATACATCGATTTGTCAGGTTCAGCACAGGGATACTCGAACTTCGAAACATCGTTGGCATCTTGCATGTGTGAGTCCTTCATACTGGTTTCTCAGTCCTTGTTGCAAGTTGCAGTATCTTCCATTCTAGGGATCCGACCGAGCCAATCAATGGTACCTGGAGTCCTGGACATGTTTGAATCAGGTGATAAGAATTGCAAGTCCGGGTGTGTGAATAAATCACTCGAATAGAACAGGTGAACATACCTTTACTCCTGAACTCTATTCAACGTTTCACAGGCCACAATCTTAAAGTCAATCCAGCTCCACTCATGCCCTGAAGCAAACTCTGGAATTGCCTTAAAATCTGAATTCTGCCCGAGCGAATAGCCTGCCTCTTATTTCAGCGGTATCAGCGGTATGAC
This sequence comes from Termitomyces sp. K1Ag, assembly GCA_017657315.1. Classification (NCBI taxonomy): domain Eukaryota; kingdom Fungi; phylum Basidiomycota; class Agaricomycetes; order Agaricales; family Lyophyllaceae; genus Termitomyces; species Termitomyces sp. K1Ag. Next base: position 12,680 of record JAGGAR010000168.1, on the reverse strand, counting down.
AGACGAGACGAATCTAGGTAGGTCTATTTGTGTAATGAAAGGACTTCGCACATGGCCCGGTCAGCCATGAACTTGACATTCAGAATCAAAATGATCATCAAACTCAAAAGGTGCTATAAGGCTGTCTAACCTTTGTCTGACAATCATCTCTAGCCAACATCTCGGCGCGATTATCGCAGTTTATTATGGATATACCCACTCTCGCCAAGACATCGTCAGCCAATGACTACAGCTCATCCGAGCCCCAATACTCTCTTCTTTCGCCCATCGCGTCTCTGAACTATGACGTCCTCACAAAAATTACTGAATCGATTGGTGGGAACACCTCCCCTGACTCCAGGAGACGGGATGGCTGTTTCTGCCAGCTGTACTATTTCGCGCTTACATGCAAGACCTTTGTTGGTCTGGCGCTTGACGAGCTGTGGAGGTCTATGGACTCGATTGTACCTTTGCTCAAGATCCTGCCCGCATTACAATACAAGGACAATCGTTATTTTGTGAGTGACATTCTGGATGAAGCGGTGGCTCTCTCGGAAACTTCTAACTCATCCACAGGTCCTCACGGGAAACATTCACATGGAAGATTTAAAACGGATGGAGGCATATTCCAAACGAATCCGAATCTTCTCTCTGAATGAACGCTCAGTACCAGCCATGGCTCAGCTTGCCGTACCGATTCTTATGCCATTCTTACCCAAGGTGCAGCGACTGAATTACACTTTTGCAAATCCTTTCGTGAAAACTTGGAGTCCGGTTATTCTGTCAGAGCGTCTTCAGTACTTTCGGTTGGAAGGCTACTTTTTTTCGAACACTCAGGATGTCAAGGGAATCCTTCATGCTCTACAATTTACGGCGCCAGCGTTGGGACACCTTGATCTTGTAGACCCCGTGACGGACGATGCCTTAAATGTCGTTCCGACTTTCGTTCACTTACAGTCGTTAGGCATTCATGGGATCATCGACCATCACCAATTTCGGCAATTTTCTCTACTCCCGAAATTACGACAATTGACTGTGAATTTCGACGTCTCTGGTCCCTTCCCATCATTCTCTCTGGAAGAAAGGATCACTGTGCCGAAGTTAGAAGTATTACACGTCACGGGGATACCCCTAACGATCGCATCTGTTCTGGCTTCCATGTATGGTGGCCCTGTGAAGGCTATTCAAGTGACCTTTCATCGTGAAACTGAAACCCTCGAGACTTCTATCGATAAATGTATAGCTACTCTGAAGGATCAATGGCCATCGACTTTACGAAGCTTTTCGCTGAACTTGATTGCGTGTTCGAAAATTCTTCACTTCTTGTCTGCCCCACAGCTGGATAGCTTCTCGCAGCTCGCCAGCCTGGAAATCTTACATATATCCGGATTCACATTGGATACCCATCGCTGCAAAATCCTTTCGCAGAGTATCCCATCAATCAAGGAACTCAAGTTCGAGATTTTTGATTCCAACGAGCACTCCCAAAGCTTAGAATTCCTTCAGTTCATCGCCAAATCGTGTCCACGCATATCTGTGTTACAAGTCAAATGTATTCATGGAGTCCATCTTGACACCATTCCGGATTCTATGCTTTCCAACATCAGCCTAATAACTTTGACGTTCGAGACATATAACAAGTATGGAGACAATATTGGTTTGCAAGAGGTCACAACTATTGCACGATACATTGACCTCCTGTTTCCGTGCCTGGAGACAATCACCACCTCGGAAAAGGCCAAGGCGTTCGCCTCATTCTGGAGACGCGTATTTTATGAAGTCAACCAGTCACAGCATACTAAGAGGGATACGAAGAAACAACTCACCGCTTGCTCAGTGCAGAATAGCCAAACGGAGCAGGGGGAAGGCTGATGGTATAAATGATCTTCAGACAGCACATACACAATATAACGGACCTACGGGACAAGATGAAGAGACGGCGATGCTCGCCTTTCAGAGTTGGATGCAGACATGTCAGATACCTGTAGTCAGAATATTGATTACGAAGACTCGCGATAGAATTTCAGAAAATGACGACTAAATTTTCCTACAGTAACAGTACAATGGGCATAAAGTCCATGGTGAAAAATGCGTCGCCTGTGTGCAATGAGCTGCGCAGTGCGAACACTTGACCTCAAAAAGGGGTGGGACAGCGAAGGGGGAAGCTGTATCTCCTAGGATACATCCTTGTTGATCTTTATAGCCAGGGCACTGCATGACGTTTTCCGTTCAACACCGGCTGCGTGAGACCTATCAGACTAACCAGTTTCAAATGCAACATGATCCTTCTCTAACTCACAAGAAAGGCCAACATCGATGAGACTCCGACGTTGAGTGGCGTAGTTGCGTCGTGAACGGTATTGAACTGTTCTCCTCTCTCGAAAACTCCCAAGTCTCGACAAGGGTAGTCAGTTTAATACACTGTACCCACTTATACCTGTTCAAGTACCGACTAGTGAGTTCTGCAATAATTGCTCCTGGTAGTTCAGTATAAGAAGACACACGAGCAACACAGCCACAAGTTACAACAAAATAGTTGAAAATTTGTGAACCGGGCCGAACCCGGGCCGGAAAATGCCTCATCAGTTGTGACCTCTCCGTAACGCTTCGTAAATTTGAACCTCCATGGCCATGATCCTCTTGGCTCCTCACTCAAGGAAGTTTTGGCGTGTGGAATCATGGAACATTCGGAGCCATTCCTTGCGCCTGTCATAAGGGGGACACGACAAGTCTTCAGACCTTGAGGTGTCGGCCGTTCGCTGGTGAGCCTTTCACATCTTTTCACTGACGAAATTTTCGGAATTAACGCCACCATTTTATCATAGATATCCAGGATGTTACCAAAACCGAGGCAATAAATGGCTGTCGCGGCAGCTCGACGCTCAGGGCTTAGGTGGGTCTCCGTCTCACTGTTCATGTAGGCAGGTCCAATTATTTGGTCAAGGCGGAATCCTCTGAGTGTGGATCTCGACTTATCATTGCTTCGTCTTGAGCCATTGTATCAATTGCTAGTGTCGGGCTAGCGCGCTCTTCTGACTTCGCAAATCTTATCCACTCTCAGGATCTCTTGTCCAGCTGAAAGGATCATATTGCGACATTACGAGACTCATCATCCAGCGGGTTTTGTCTATGTGGCGTTTCAGCCGCACTACCTTTGCATGTCCCTGTCTCGAGCTCATACAAGCTTCCCTCCCTCTCAATGTCGGAAATCATATCACGAGTTACCGATCCATGAGCTCTCGAATTGCCCGTATGTTCTTCCAGACACCGACTTTTGCAAGATCACCATCAGGGTAGGAACGCTACCACCACACCATCCAGTATGATCCATCTTGCTCACGTATGATCATCGCTGATCGTTAGTCTAGTCAACAGTACGGCATTCCTTTGGTCTTGATTAGCCTGTTGTGCGGCTCGTCAATCCACGTCCAATCCTTCCACGAGCGATCTCATCACCATATCTGTAGCGTATCATCTCCTTCGCTCGTGTAGGTGAAAGAGCGATCAGAGTGTCCATAGCCTCACGACTTTATCTCAGCCGACGGACCTTGTGATTTTCTTGTCACGCCCCAAAGCGCGTTCTCGTTCTTCCACTCGTGTCATCTTCATGTCTCCGTTCCCGCTGCATTGCTACCTGTATGGGAAGCACTCGAACACATCACAATCGGTGACACCCCGCTACGGGTGGTACGGTCATTAACAGCACATATCCGATCTCCTGGCTTCCACGTCTGGCCAGCGTGTCATCGTGGGGTCATCAATCATCATCGTCCGCCGTCTGCGCTTCAGCACGTCGTGTAGTCTCCCCGATATTGGCGCCTCCGAATTTCCAGTCTCAAGTTATTTTAGTACCCGAGGACGTTCAAAACCAGTTCCGTCGGTAACATTTCTTCAGGCGCCCATTCGATCCGCCATCCCTAGTCTGCCCGTAGTTCGCCTCCCGTATCCAATTCGTCTTACCCGACACTTGGTTCACATCCTCTTTCTGTTTGGGATTCTCTTTTTGGAAGAGGTGTCACGTGATGCCTCGATGTTCGACTCGAGCTGCGGCAAGGAATCAGGACGTTGATAGTTGGATGTATTCGCGGCGTCGATCGATGGAGGAGGGGCCTGCGCTGCGTCACCGAAATTGGGGGGCGCCTGGCCATGCTCGTCCGCTCGTGTCTTTCGATTTAAGCTTCGCCCGGTCAAGCCTTCACCTTGAGCTGGAAGGTATGATCGACCAGTGTGGCCTTCGTGGTTGCGGGGTATGCATTGGGTTACGCATGTGTTCCTTTTTCGATGGTTATGAGCGATTTATTTCGTCTTCGTTGAGGTCGTCGTTTTGCTGTCCCTGTCTAGCGTGACTGCAGACTTAGGCTTTCAATCCTTTTTCGCATGCCTCTGGCTCCAAGTGCTTGGGTAACCCCACAAGCACTGGCAAGGCAAGTCGCATGTCATCGACTAGGCACGGTTGTCATGGTACCCGACCCAGTTGAATTCTCAAACTCGGAATCGAGCAGTATACGATTGGTTTTTCGGCACTCCTGCCGAAAAATATTTACTGTGTCTTCGCCGCCATCTCCATACATACCACCCTCGCCTACACGCGTCTCTCCTTCACGTGTGCCCCTTGTTCAGATACTGCATCAATCTGTGTCTCTGTATATGTATAGGCACATGTTACTGCTCGATGTTTCCTGCATACCCCTGCTCCGCCCGTATCATACCCATACTATATGCACTACACATTGCCTGTCTCTGTTACCTCGCTCGCTCGCTCTGAATCGCCGGATCCTTTCTACGTAACCTCTTTGCCCGTTCATGTGGGGTTTTTACATGTACTACACATTGCCTGTCTGTTACCTCGCTCGCTCGCTCGCTCTGAATCGCCGGATCCCTTTTACGTAACCTTCTTTTCACGCTTTGCTCGTTCATGTTGGGTTTTTACATCAATATAAGATATTTTGTAGGTTCTCTTTCATCCGAAAACATGATACATTCCTTGACCTAGAAGAATAATCCTAAAGGACCTCCAGCGCATGTAAAAAAGCTGGATCGATGAAGAGAAAGGATCGCGAGCAGTGTTTTTCCACAGTATGGACTACCAACAGCGAATTTGGAACGAAATGATGGCTCCAAAGGATGACTTTGAGAAAGAGAAAGGATCGCGAGCAGTGTTTTTCCACAGCATGGACTACCAACAGCGAATTTCGAACGAAATGATGGCTCCAAAGGATGACTTTGAGAATCGAGCCTTATGTCTTGGTATGATTTAGGTATCCTGGAAGTATTTGACACGTATGTCAGAGGTTGATATCCGTGATCAAACGTGTTCAGCAGAGTGTGGCGAGACGTGGAGAATTGTAGATACAACATCATTGAGGTATGGGAGTAAGGTATATAACATGAAGTGCGCGAATGAACCGGTAAAACACAAACCAGGATGGTTCTATGTAGGATAGATTGGTAAGAACGAAACATTAAGGAACTCAGCAGCCAGAAGAAAGCAAATTACGATAGCAATAAGACATAAAGTCATGGATAGGACGTCCGAAACAAATGGATAGCAATAGTGATGGATAAAAAAATATTTAACGTAGGCGGGGAATCTGGAATGGATATGGAGAGAGCGATCAATAGTGAAGAACGAGAAATCAAATATTTGGACAAGACAGTATTTACCTCAACATTGGGCCGTACGCCAATTGAAGATGTATGACTGTTCATAGAACAAAAACCGAATCCATCCTCTGAGTGAACGATCAGTAGAGATCACGACGATTGTGCACAGAACTTACTGCGGGATGAAGGCTTGAGAGCTTTGGAAACCGAATATATGAGCCCGTCTGTATGAATCACAAGGCAGGACAACCATTCACCTGCGGAGCTCCCTCGCCCTCTTTCTTTAGCTTGGGATCTTCCTTCCGGGCGCTGGATATCAAAAACGGTTACTACAACTGATTGGAAAGACTTGAGTTGAAGCTACCTCACCTGATACAACGCATCACCTGCTTAAGGGTAGGGGATGGATTTTGCCCTGACAGAAAGTAAGTGCACGCAACAGAAAGAAACACTATCGGAACTTCACGTAGTAAAGTTATTAATAACTGTCAGGACAATGGTCAACACATCAGGCAAAGTATAAGAAGTGTCTTACCCCAGTCATGGATGCAATTTCGCGGAATTCATAAACATTCTCGCAATCCTTACATGCGGATATACATATCTGATGATATCGGTATTACATTTGTAGCGTTCGAGCTAAACTTGCGGGGCACTCACGATATTATTCTCGACACCTTTACGCCGACAGCATTGGAAACCATATCCTTTGCAGAACCATGGCTTCTTTCTTGGATTCGCATGTTTCGCCATGACATCGAGGTAGGGAAACTCATTGCCATTCCATACTCCGCTACATATTTCAAAACCTAACAATGGGTTGTGTGTACTTTGGACGATAAATTGAAGTGTGGAAACGTACTTCGCCGTGTCACTCGCCGGACTGTATCAAATGCGGATGCATTACTATGAGTCTTATTCTAGTAGTGCACACCCTTTTGACTTACAAAGACTTTTCCAGTTGTAAACTCGATTGCACCGATGATGAGGGAGATCTCGCCAGAATATCAGCAGGGAATGACATCCTTCAGAAAGCTAGTACCTACCAAGCAATGTGTTGGAATGGCAACTGTCGAAGATGGCCTTGTCTTCGTTAGCATCTGTGAAACCACTATGGGGTAAAAACAGCTTACGATCAAGCGACTAGAAGGATCTAGACGGTCAACCAGATACCTTTTGAGGTCCTGCCACCAGTCACCAGATGAAGGACGTTACAATGGCATCATTGTCAAAGAACGTACGTTATCGATGACACCAGCTTCCTCGTCAAAGTTTTCCGCGTCCCGTCCCGGACAAGCCACCTCACGGAACGTTATGTTAACGTTTTTGTCGGAGGCTTGTCTGAGCTTTTCGTAGGTCGCTGACTCAGGATCTACACTTGGTAAAATGTCTGTTCAAGGATTTCCGTTAATTTCAGGTATGCGTGGAATCCCTGGCATGTGGCGTACATTCATTCATTCCATCCTCTTCCTCCTCATTACCATCCTCCGTGGGTATTTGGAATGTATGTCCACCAACTATTGGAAACATCTAAGCTTCAGGGATCTCAGAAAGAGGTAAAATGAGTTTGCGCTTACAATAGAACAGATATTCGTCCCCGGGCTTTTGTTGATCATAGAAGTGTTCCAGAGAGTAAACCTACGGATATATTGAAGGAGAGGTAAGTTGAAGTATGTGAACTCGGACGCACAATGTTATCTTTCGATGAATAATGAGTGCCTAGTGTCCCAGCTTTATCCGTAAGGACAGTAATGGACTCCGGCGTGTATTTGAATTGATCTGGAGCAAGGAAGCAATATGAGTAGAGTTATTGATACTACCGGAGATAACCCACTTATTAAAAGACTCCTCAGCTCTTCTACATCTTTTTGAGGGTCTTTCAAATGATATTGCCCCGGAAGATTTTCGTAGTTTATCGCAATGAGCAGCGCCCGCTTCGTGGGCTGTCGGGGAGGCGGTGCATTATTTGGGGTCCGCGCGGCGCACAGCCTCCAGACTTTCTGACTCGCCTGGACAACCTATAAGAGAAAGCAGGCTCAGTTGCGAAGCGCAGCACTTAGAAATGACTCACCGATGAAAGGGATTTAAACTTGATCGAAGCAAGAGATGTTCGCATGTGATGTCAGACTGTGTGATTGAAAGAATGGCCGTGAGCCCCACCTCGGACAAAATAATGGACTATCATATACTGACCAATGCTGAATGTGGATCTGTCCCTGAGGTGCGCTCACGAGGGTTTGCCCACAACAAATCTCCACAACGACGCTTGATAGAGTCGGCTTTCTTCAGAGGTGGTGGTCAAGAGAAGTCAAGAGATAAACGACCTGACAAGTGGCTGTGTGAGATTTATTTTGACGTTACGGCTCAAAAGGGGTAAAGAAAACAAACTTTCTGTACAATGGATGTGTGTTCCGGAAATATGCCTGGGGCATGACTTTCCTGACAGCGTATTCGTGATTTTGTTGCTTTTGTCGATGTCTCAATTTCAGAAAATGTTCAGCGAACCTAAAGGGATACATGCCACGGAAATGTTCTGCGAAATTCCAGAGTCCAAGACAGATACAATAAGTGAGATCGACTACATCAAGATTCATGGATCCCATGTGGCATCACGAGGCTGTCCAAACAGGATTCGCATAATGATTATAATGGAAAACATGAAATAAAAACTCAGTGGACGCACAATGGGGTGAAGACTTGCAATCTGACAGGGATTGGTAACCATGTAATGCTAAAGACATGGAGAGAAGACGAACCTGTGGGTCTTGGAAGTTATCCATTTCCGGCTTGAATGGCGGATGGTACTGAGGGAGGCCATTGGCTGCTTGATTTGCGTTGTACTTCTTGATCTTTCTGCCTCCCTCATGTAGCCGCAGGTACATTCTGTGAAGTTTATGACTAGTGTGAAGAAGATTAACGTATAGGATTCAGAGAAGAGAGAGGATATCGTACCTGACTTCGCCCAGGAGGCGACTTAGTGGGGGATGCGGGTTACGATCTACATGAATGAGGATTCGTACGGATAGTGTAGTAGTATGGCCTACTTAAAATATCCACCAAAGCCTGTGTGACATATAGTAAACCGTACTATCACAAAGGATGCTCTATTTGACACGGTACGTACCTTCGTCATGGAGGAACCATCCACATCTTCCCATGAGAACTGCTCGTCTTTGCATGCTGCCAGCGCTGTCTGTGTGACACTACATAAGGGTACGTAGATCTCAACAATGGGAGATATACGTACAACATTCGCTTGTCTTGGCGTCTCGGGTCGACGGTCATGACACCATCCATCGCACGGCCACATTGAGTCAGGGGAGTTACACCGCTCAATGGGTGAGGAAGGTGTACCATACCATTTCTCGAATTCCGACTTGATGGTTAGTGACCGTGTACTACTAATACTGATGCTCTTGTAGTTGAGGGATGAAATTCGAATCTTTTCCACCGAGGTACGCCGGGTAGCGACATCTTCATGACTGACGCGTTTGCTTTGGTAAATGTGTCGAGAAAGAACTGAGAGGATATAGGGATTACAGCCGCATGCACAGACAGAATTTGGAGCCTCACCTGCAGCCTGGCGCCGAACTGACGTGAATTAGTGAATTAAATTAAACCTGAGAAGATGGAACGAACAAAGGTGGGTATGAGACGTACCATTTCTGTTGAATTTAGAGTCAGATTTTCGTCTTCCCTTTGATACCCATGGAACATAGACTTGATTGCATCGGAAGTGCTCCAAATCTTGAATTTCGGTGAGACAAGCTACAGGAGACGAACTTGTCTCTTACCTAGGAGCGATGCCGAGTGACATGAGTCGAAAACCGCCTTCATAACATACCATGAGACACGGATTTTGCATTTGATGAGAGAAATCACCGCACCACAAGGTTACTTCCGATGGGTAAAGGGTCCACTAGACTCCGTCGAAGTTCCTTTCAGTTCGGATAAGCAACAAAGCAAGGAACAGAAGGAAACTTTACTCACATTATCTTTAATCATTTTTACTTCTCCATCCGAGTCACATGGTATTATACCTATAAATCTATGTCAGCCGCAGAAAGAATAAATCTCCATGAGAAAGTCACACATTCATCTAAGCCGTCTTCTTCACTGAAGTTCTTGTTCTCCACTTGCATTGTATGTCCAGCATCTGGACTCGTATTGTGATCACCTACCGAAGACATACTACCAGAGGCGATATACGTACAGTGAAAAAAGAACCGATCGCCTGCCTGTGCACCGTCGATCAGTTTTTTAATGGCGCGGATCTACACCAGCGTATCAACGAGCCATCAAAGTAACGATAAAGACAGATTACGCACGATATTGTCCCTTGTGGGCTGCATCTGAGAAGGGTCTCTAGTATCCACGAGAACATCGATATTCTCCGGCAGATATTTGTAGCAGCCTGGTGTGCCCATTACAAGAGACCCGACTGTTGAATGATACAGTTACTTACCTATCAGCAGTTGCTTCATATCATCAACATCTTTATGTGGGCCCTTCAGGGGATTTGCACTATTCCCCGTCAGTTGCTCATGACACGAATACTCGATGCCAACCAGGAGTGCACGCTTCAGTGGTGGGCGCACGGGGACATCGGGTGAGTATTCAGTCCTGCGCGCACTGGCAGGTCGATGTCGGATGATCTTCATCAATTGGGGTGTGAAAGAAAATAAGCGCGATGACTATGAAGAAGACGAATGATCGTCAGAAGTGAAATAGAGTGTGCGTTATGGCAGGGTCGTCTGATTGGAGAGGTGACTAGAGGAAGGGAAGGTGGTCTATGGGAATGGTCTGTGGGAAGTCTTAGGGTATACTTAGGCCAGAGGTGGCTGTTGTACAAAGAGCAGCACAGCAACGACTGACCCGAGAAATAGCCGGACTAGTACAAGTTGATCCGACAAATCATCCCATAAAGACGATTCTCGCGAGCGTCCTGAGTTCAAGCAAGCACGAGGTGGAACACAGTCTGTTTCACATGACATATACTACTTTTTTCCAGGCTTTGTTACCAGTTACCAGTTCCCAGTAAGTAGGCAGTCGACTGCCTTGTACCCAGATAACCCGATTATTGCCACGGAGATGGAGGATAATGAACGATGGAAGCTGTTTCACATAATTTCAGGGGTTAGTCAGAATTGATGATCGAAGATTCCAGGACCTGTACTTCGAATGGCGACTGACGCTCTGTTTTCAACCAATTTTCATTGGAAGTACTTCGAGAGGTATCATGATAAAATTGAAAAAGCGCATCGTTGGCCTTTCTTGCGAAGTTCGATTCGGATGTTACCAAGCGAAAATGGTACCGGTCAGAGGACTTATGAATTCTATGACATCTCCCAATAAGTGCTCATGGTACGGTACTGGTCGACAAAATGGTCACCGCTCTGAATGGACTGCGTGGATGCAAACCTTCGGCATAGGTGGAAGAATAGGCGCAGTGGAACAAAGCTAGGGTTCATCTACGGCCAGGTAAGCATGAGGCTGTCCGCAGCCCTGCACGTTCTGGAGTTGTGATGCAGCAATCAGACAGAAGCCGAGGATTTGCGAGAGGTGGGTGCTCGGCTTTTCCCCGAAATCGCGTTATACGAGTCGTATCAAGGAAAACTCTGTTTATCGTTTCCTGAGCATTGATTCCGCAACGCTCTACCATCTCCTACAGCCAAAACTTTTGTCTGTTCTATGACCTCTATGACCACTCTTTCGTTCCGTTTTAACGTGTCTCAATCTGCTACGGCCCCACAGAATTGCTCATCCAGCTGAGTGATCGACAGGCAGAATAGGACTGGTTCCTTGAGGACTTCTATCTCTTTTTAGGCATTGCATGTGAAGAAGCTTTTGGTCTACCGATGGACTTATGCAACCGATTCTCGTTTTGTACTATGTCACGCCAATGATTTAGAATATAATATGCTCTGCCACGAATATTCCAGTGACGGTATTGTAACTACTTTGACTCGAACATTAGCATTTTCAAATCCCATCACTGGTACTACTTCACAGGCATAGCAAACATTGTCCAGGACACATACCGTGATAGCCACCGCCTCTTCTCAGACAATTACTACGCTGTCTCCGGCGTCTGACTGATGAATGAAGCCGCTAATGTCATGAAGCACGGTCGTCTGAGTATAAATTTCCTCTTGGCAGGTTTCTTGGTAACTACGTGATTCTATCATTCGATGATGTCGAATTCTGAGCAATCTTTCTTAACTTTGGAAAATGAGAGAACTCATCTTTCAAAGAAATGGTGCCTTCTCTCAGCATTGAAAGAATCGGGGATGAAGTAACCAGAATAGTCGGCGAGCAGCACGTTCTGAATGCTGAAGATAACAGGATGTTAGAAGAACGAGAAGGAAGAAAAGAGATTGACTCATCAGGAAGCGAGCAACTAGATGCGTTGAAGATATCCTTACTTCACATGATCGGAATCCGTGCTGCGCGCTATGACAAATTTCATTTGATGTCCTATTCGGATTCCTATGTAGAGTTTACGTATTAAAGCACGTTAATACGCACAAACGTGTTCGAAGTGAAGAGTCTCCTTACGACCACCATGCCAAACGGATACCGTCTACCGTTGAACCTGTTCCCCCTCCTGCGGCCCCTGTCGTCTATCTATTCTCCGATCCTATCGCTTCTCGGCATCTCAGGCGATACCGAACACACTTGCAAGTTCCCGCCAATCAAAGTCAACGTCTCGTGGTACTTGAATCATTCCGACCATTTCTACCCCTTGCCTGCCGCCACTCGGAACCTACGGATCGTTGAGATTAGGCTCTACAAATGCTCTGGTGGTCCAGAAGATAAACGCGAGTATGTCGTAGTCACGGTCAAGGATCTTGCGGGTACTTTCTATCATTTCCGAATCCAGGGGAGGAAGACGCGGGTCTTGGAAGAGCCTCAGACTCCCAATGCCAACCAACATGCACGTTCCGAGGCGTCTTCCAGAGAGTCAGCACCTTCCCCGATTATCGTTAGCACCCGGACTGTGAGGTATCCAAAGAAGCGCCTTACTGACAGCCTCGTGGGCACTTTGACGTTGCCCGCTGGAAACGCGGCGCTTCCTTTGTATTGGTATCACTTCG
>JAGGAR010000167.1:0-16981 GCA_017657315.1 Termitomyces sp. K1Ag | reverse complement strand
TAATACTGTACACTAACTCGAACTACACACTTGACATGCCACAAGGTCCACGATCATGATCTTACTACTACCGACTTGTAGTGGAATGCGCATGCGAGCCTCGCGAGTTCTGACATAATTTTACAAGTATTTTTCGGCTTATGAGATCGCACGTTTGTTCGGTAGTTCGTATGGCGTGAGGGGAAGTGGGTAGAATACCGACGGTAGGGAATAGGTCGAGGGAGAACAGAGATGGGGTTCGTGTGAATGACGTCAGACTTGGGATTGAACCCTATTTTCGGATTCGGACCACCCTTGTCTTGCCCAATGGCCACCAACTCTTCAGTGGAGAATAGTATTCTCAAAGCCTCCATCGCTGCATCCAAAGCCCAGGCCGTATGTACCATCCTACTATTTGCGTATTGTCATTTTCCACTCTGCAGCCTTCAGTGGCGTTAACTACTAGTAGTAGGGACTCGTGCTCCCCTATCTCCTATAACCTAAACTGTCTGAGGGTCATCCACAACGTTTCATACCATCTGATACATTGAACAGGAAAGATCTAGCTCGCTGCAAGAACTTCAAGGTTGGCTCCCGACCCAACAGCATTCGGGCTCGCAGGGAACTGCTAAAACACAGTCGGTGCGTCCACGCGTCTACAGATTGTCAGTGGTTGGTTCAAGACTTACGGGCTGTTGACTAATTCCTTGAAGGCCGACTCCAATGTTGACAATTTTCCATCCTCCAATGACACTGTTCAGACTACCGTATGCGTCAAATTTTTCACGCTCGGAGGCGTAGCCCATCCTGATAGTGATTTTACCAGAAAGCTCCTTCCCCTAATGTTGGACCTTCAAGTTCCCAGATTGACGATCCGGTACGTGCACGAGTTGCGTGCATGTAGCACCTTGTCACGTTAATATGACCGTTTAGCGAGCTCAGGAAAAGTATTGCTTGCTATCACTCACGAAAAGAAGTACTATGAATTCCTTGACACTCCTCACCCGACTTTCGTAAAGAGAAGCTTAGCTCCGGGCGAATATGACGTCTTGGAAGGCAGAGTGATTATCCCCCATTTGACCAAAGAACGTCTCGAAAACGAAGCCGCAGCAATTAGATTCATCCAGGAGCATACAACCATCCCTGTGCCAATTATCCGATGTGCCTTCGAGGATCACGGTCGCTTCTACCTCGTCATGGATTATGTTCCTGGCATTCCACTGGTCCAGGCTCCTCCCGAGAAAATGGGAATAGTACTTTTTGAGCTGTATACCTATCTGGCCCAAATGCGCTCCATAACATCTAAGCACATGGGCGGTTTCGCAGGATGTGCCTGCCTTCCATACCGACTTGCTACAGTGATGCCAGAACTTATGCAGTTCCGTGACGCGGACACTCCGGAGTTTGTGTTGTGCCACAACGACCTTTCGCAGTACAATATCATGGTCGATGAAGAAACCTTCAAGATCAATGCTATCCTTGACTGGGAGTATGCCGGATTCTATCCTGCAGAGTTTGAACGTGCCTTCTGGCTTCGCGGAGGGCCGTCCGTTGCTATTCATGGTGAAACTGATGATGTGCCCGAGTTGGTGCAGGTCATTGAGAAATGGAAGATATAGAATAATCTAGAGTAATTTTTTAGATTTAATCAAGCCTCTCTAACCAAGTAAACGATGGACAGCCAGGATGGCCGAAGGTGGTCAGAGGTAGTCACTCCAAAGTTGCCCCGATAGGCCGTGACGGCGTCTTCGTTGCACAAATGTTGCTGACACTGTAGAAAGAATCCTCAGCCCAAGTAGGTGATTTATGCGCAAGTCTTTCTGGTGTCTGGTGTCTGAAGCACATACCAGTGGTTTGCGACGCCGCTGTTAGCATGACTGAACCGGCAAAAAAATGGGCTCCCTTGAGAAGCAGTCGTCAAAGCATCGAGTACGTGCATGCAAGGAACGTTGCATATATGTAGGTCGAAAAGACATGGGTTAACGGGATGTTCAATCACAAAAGCGACGATACCTGGTACAATCTGCACTGAAAGCCTCCTACATCGAACATACGATTTGGGAATAGCTTGAAGCTTGAACGTTTGGACACAAGTGCTCCGACGTGACATGGAGAATCAAACACTGCGAATACATTGAAATAACAAGATTGTATCCAAGCTCTCCATTCGATTCGTCGTGTAGATGTTGTGTGGTGTTACATGCATGTATACGACATACTCGATCGAATGTGACTTTGAGAGTGACATGTATAACAAGGTCGTCCTGATTTATTCATGCAAAAGTTTCATCCGGTTCGTTAATAGCTGGGAGACTGTAGCAAATTTGCCATCGTGTACCTTGGATCGACCCCGTAGATATGAGCTTCGATTCAGCGAAGCTCGACTTGGTTGGCCTGCTCCTGGTTGCTTCCAGGTGACGATTCGGTGCAACGGAGATAACTGGAACCAAAGAAATCGTAAAAAAAACAGCATGAAACATCTACGTTCGGAAAGCAGCGTGGAGTGCAAGGATGTCCAAAAAGCAGTCCCACTCCAAACTCCAAGACAACGTTTGTGGAGTGGGTCATCTGCGCAAAGCGGCAATGTGGCCAACAAATATGACGACGGTGTAACTCGTGGAGCGGATAGCGGCGTCAACTCCAAAGGGAGAAATCCAAGCATGTCTCAACGGCGGGGTGTGCTCGTCTCGAATATTGGTGGTATCAATCACCCCAGCTCAAAGAAATCGCGCCTGCTTCGTGTAACTTAAGATTAGCCGGTGATGCCTCGAGGTGTGTCAGATAGTGTTGATCAGACAAAGAGGAGATAAAAAAACTCACGGTAGGTGATGGTGATGAACCACCAGTGAGTTGGCGCAGAGTAGAGGCTGTGGGAGTGCTATCCGATGCCGTTGAGTCATCTGCAATATCCGACTGACTACGGCGCATCGTCCGTCCTCGTCGATTCACAAAGCCCACGAGTCGAACGTTCAGTATTGGTGTCGATGGTTCACGTTCCATTTCCATAGATTTAGAGCGCGAGTGCGAGCGGTCGCTATAGGGGTCTGGAGAGGCTGTGAAACGTGGATAAGGGGCAGGAGGATACGATTGTCGCCGGTAGTGCGTCCTCTCGTCGTATCTGCCAGCCGAATCAAAGTAATCTGATACTGTTGAGGCATTTCTAGAGAGCGAGTGGTCGACCTTTGGGGGTAGAACCTGGTTGTGAAGGTTAAAAGGTATCTGAGACCCAACATTCACCATTTTCCTGACAAGAGCATTCAGCGTTTTCTATCGGGATTTTCACTTGTCACTTACCTTTCTTTTGCTCGAACAATATTATCGAGTTTCTGCTGCATCCTATGATGATTCATTAGCGCTGGGTCAGAACTGAAAGGAAATGAGTTTTCAGAATAAATGTAGATAGCGCAGGAACGGACAACATACTACATGGATGGCTCTAAGTTGTCTGGAATGAGACGCGTCGTTTCATCGTCTGGGTCTGCAAGAATATCATGATCCTCTTCTTCTTTATGAGAGCAACAGCAAAAAAGATAGGATAGAAAATTGTAGCTCATGGTTGACGAGTTGAATGATGAACGCAAGTTTGTTTTCATACAACTTCTAGACATTCATGAGCGTGGGAATCATTAACCATATCTGTAATACCTTTAAGTTTGCCTGATCAACTCTTTCTGCCTGTTGAGGTTCTCGTATATCTTCAACGCAAATTCTGGACTCGATGCATCGTTCCAGAAGCCACTAGGAACTCGCGCCCATAGCGATCACTTATAGGCTGTACCCCTAATATTTGTGTCTCTGGATCCAAACTAGTAACTGCGAAAATGTGGATCATCAACGAGGCAAAGAAGGCTTGACTGACCGAATTGAGCTGTTATCTGACTTTCCATGAGCTGTAGGCAAATTCGCATGTCGCTGAACAGACTCAGGCGATGTACCTATTGAAATCAATGGAACCACCCTCGAACAAGGATCCAATCACTACATAGCTATTTTTTTAGTCAACTCCTTGTCAGGCAAAGTCTAGTACGCAGTGTTACTCGGTACGAAAATGCCGCTAGTGATATCGCATGTTGTCATACACTCACGTCCCTTAACGATTTAACCAATAGATTGCCTCTTGTTATTCATGCATACGGCATAGGGCGTACACCCCTATCAACCAAGACCATGATTGGATTTCGAAGCTCATCGCGCTGAGGCACTGGAAGGTGGAGCTTCTGTTTTGTATGATCCGATGTAAGGGTCGGTTGGCGGGAAAAAGGTGCTTCAGTTCTGTCATGGTTCTTGCGTATCACACGCATTTGGATTCCGGTGGATCCGAAGGTTGAAAACGTGGCCCTAGCCGAAGCTTCTTTACCTGGCCCCTCCACGACTGTTAACTCCACACTATGTACTTGATTTTAGTGCACTCGCCAATGCCCGAACATCGCTTATGCCAATGGATCTCGACATGACCGTACGATCAAGCTTTCGTCTTCTTATTGCACAGAGATCAAAGTAAGGATTTAGATTTTCGTCGTTGATCGTTGAATTCTTCAATGCTCAATTCTACCGTACCCGCTGGATCTCAGCTGCGCCTCTGTGGGTAACATTCCCTCCACATGACCACAGCCATAGTGGGGCCCCAGCTTTTCCACATTATGTCAATGGGTGCTCATTCCTAATAACTCATCATCTCATAGAAAGCTTCAAGTGAACTGAAACTCTGTTGGGGGAGCCGCAATCCCATTCATCTCCCAGCTGCGATCAATTTAAATACTTCGGGGGACGTAGAAAATCCAAAACCATCCTCTCCAATGAAGTTTTTCGTTAGCATCGCATCTCTCTTCTTTTCCCTCCTTATGGTTAGTGTCATTGGCTACCCGATAACCGTAGTAAGCATAGCGCGCATATTCATACTCGTTCAGCCACTCACATTTTCCCTTTCGACTTTAGGACCAACAATCATCTCCATCAAAGATCAGACCTTGGTTCAGGCAGTCTCGTTCAGTACCGTACTATCCTACGCCGCAGGTGAAAGAGAAACAGAGGGTGTTGGATCCTGAGGTAAAGCGATGGACGATCCGACACTGGATGGGCCTGTGAAGTGGATATCGAGACATGTTTTCGGTATTTTGGTACTTCTCCATTTTCTGAAGCTGTGGAGTGGGAGTAACTGACAACCGCTTCGAGTGTAATGTAGCTCGTGGACATTCGTTGCGCCAAAAAATCCTTTTTGTACATACTTTCTGTGGACATGAGAAATGCAATGGATACTCGGGCCGACCTCTCCGCGGAGTGACGTCGAATGTGCTCCACAGCCACCGACGCGGACGGCTGCCACTCACATCAATCACATCATGCCGTCATCAAACAGATATCGGCTGTCAGTGTTATCTGTTTAGGCCGGCGACCGGAGACTACATAGCCATCATTTGGTTCTTTCTCGCTTTGCTCTCACTTCTTGACTTTTGACATGATCTACACTCCTTCTCCTGCTCCTCCAGATGTTGTCCCTCCTCTCAATATGGCAGTTGGAAAACCCAGCGTTAATGAAATTGTGAAGGATCAAATATATCTCGGCAAGTAAGCGCTACTACTTTTTTTCTACTCCACGGCGTTAAGCGACGAACTCACGCTTGCCAGTCTTTCAGCTGCACAATCACCGGAAACATTGAAGAGACTTGGAACGACACATATTTTGTCTGTATGCCCCGAATACCCATCAACAGGTCCAAATCACTTGACAATAGCTGTCGATGATTCGGAATATGATAATATCCTCATCCACCTTCCTGAAGCCTGCAATTTCATCGAGGCTGCTCTCAAGAAGAATGGCAAAGTTCTTGTACATTGTGTCATGGGAGTATCGCGGAGTGCGACAGTTGTGGCCGCCTATCGTGAGTAGCTCTTCTTCTACACCGCACATACACCTGAAATTGGCGCCTCGTAGTCATGAAGACGCGCAAGATGAACAGGTCTGCTGCTATCAAATTTATTAAACAACGTAAAGTTTCCTTATGTCTGATTTTGCGACTCATCTCATTACCTCACCAGGACGACCGGCGATACACCCCAACTACGGCTTCATCAAACAGCTCGAGGCTTTTGCTGAATGCCAATACGATTCTTGTCCTACCAACTCAGCGTACTGCCGCTGGAAGCGGCAGCAAAAGCGCAACGTCACGCAATTCCTGAATCAGATGGTTGACACGTCAATTATCCTTCCAGATAAGTTGCTTCTTAGCAGGTCTGTGGTTTCGCTCTGTAGCTATTCTTTCTCTCCGACTGAAACCTATCCAGTGAATTTCCCGGGGACGTGTGCCAGGCAGAGTCATTAATATTAGATGCGGGCATCACCCATCTCCTGTCCATTTCACCGACAAAAATACCATCTGCTGCTTTGACATATCTTCAGAAGCATCAGCACATTAATTTAACAGATCGGAAGGGTGACCTACTTCTTGCGCTTCCTGATGCTTGTATATTCATTAAAGAGGCGATTGAGAGTGGTGGGCAGGTCCTTGTCCACTCGCGCGTCGAGACCACGGCGTGCATCGTCGTTTGTGCTTTCTGTTCGTTTCTCTGTACTTCTCTGCAACATTCTCTTCAATCCTTTTCCTAGTGATGTTCGCGAACGGCCTTTCAGACAAGGAAGCCTTGGCAAAGATACATAAAGGTACGTACCTCAGATTCGAGCCTGAAATCAGAGACTGATACCATTGTCGAAGCTTTGCCTCTCTTTAACCCAACGAAGTCCTTCTCTCGTCACCTAGAGCTCTTCAAAGAGTGTCACTACAGTCCCACGCTCCAGAATCCGCTCGTTCTGGAATGGATGTATTCTGGAACGTCCCCGACGCCCATACCGAAGTCTGGATTCGCAACTGACATCAGGGGCATTGCTGCTGAAATCATGAGCGAGACAGGCTTTGACATGAGCGCCTTCGGGAAAGCGCTAGTGGCCATTCAGCGCAGAGTAGAAGTTGAGTAGGCGCGGATATGGAATGAGGCTTGCTATACCCCGACCCTTTAGATACCACATTTGCGCCCAATGTTGATCATGGCTTATGTAATTCACAAAACTTGAACTCAGACAAGGACCTTCGAGGCGAGACATTCATATTTCATCAAGTTTGTTAATGCTGCGATAATGCTGAATGTGTTCGCGTAAGGTTTTAACTGTCAGGATAGGTACACTCAATTCATCTTTCGAAATGCTGATATTCGGTAGGGCTTACCTCCCATTATGCACAAGTTCACCCTGGACTCGGCTAGCGCTTGGGCAGAGTGAGTAATGATAAACTTTAGGTTGATGTTCGAAGCGTACTAACGATGTTATGCAAGTCCTGAGCCTTACAAATTAGGCAAACGCCTTCTGATTGCTCTTCTTATTCGTAAAGAAACTATGGAGGTTGAAGTTGTTAAAATGTTCCCCCCGACCAACTCGGTTACTCTCCTCGTCGACATTCTGAGCAAACACCATGACCTCCCTCCTCGCGCTATTCTCAAACTAGCTGATCGTCGTTTCGGAGACACGCGAAAGGCAATTGTAGATTGGCCGGCATGGCCATGGACCATCGACTCCGAACGTCATTTTCAAGAGGGTCTTCGAGGGTACATCCAGACGCACCAGCGATTGCCCAATCTAGACGCCTCCTACGAGGATGATGCCCCCATGTGGATGCGCGAGCTGCACCATTGGGATACCCTCCATTATCTTCTTCGCACAGAGAGAAAAGCATACTCACGTTTGAAGGATGCTCAATCTCGTGGTTACGTTCCGCGCTTTTTTGAAGCAGCTCGCATTCGTATGTCTTTGGAGGACAAAGTGCATCCCTCTCTTAAACAAATTGATGGTCTTCTACTGGAGTATATTCCTGGTCGAAAGATGGGGGATCTTGAACCTGGCATCGACCTGTCATTCGAAGATGCAGAGAAGATCTCTCAGAAAGTCCTGACTCTGGGTCGGCGTTTGCGGCACTACGGTGTCTGTCATAACGATATTCATCTCAACAACATCATCCTTCGTGCACCTCTGGATGACCCGGTTCTCATCGACTGGGGTCATGCAGATTTGAGTTTTGCTCATGTCCCTGCCAGAAAAAATTGGAGGAACTTTTGCCTCTTCAACGATTTTGAGAACGATATACGCCATATCCTTGAGAGGGCTAGTCTTTGGCATCGATACTGTACTCCGATCTCGGACGAGGACATGAGACGAGCAGCCAAAAGGTCAGGCTGGTATTGGATGAACCGCTCTTTGGCTTCCAACTCTCCTGATGTCCTGGAAAAATTCTATTATCGGGATCACAGCGTCACTAACGAGCACGCTGGATTACAATGGAGAGTAAAACCACATGTTAAAACTCGACCTTTCTGGGACGTATTTGAACCTCTGCCAGAGATACTAGGTGACTAATTATAGTATTTACTTCGATCAACGGACTTGACTTGTAATACTTACTTTTTGATATCTAGCCGGTAGTCAGCACATTGGGTGAAAAAATCTCCATATTCTGCTATCCCAAGCATTTGCTTTTTCTACCTCGTTGCACGATCGATTAAGCATGGAAGCCTTTCACATAACTTGTCAAATCGTTCGAGTCCCAGAATTTGTCGGAATAATTCGTCATATTGTCATTAAACACCGGCCATATCTCCACCTGTTGTTGAATCCTTCTGATGAGTCGCCCAACTGGCGATGATTTGACCTGAGGAACATCAGGTCGGACAGATGTGGGCAGTAAGGGCAGGTCCTTTCGATTCAGATGATGCATATAGAACTTCATTCCAACCGCACAGAAGATGTATAGCTGGGTGGTTGGAGGGCCGATCAAATTTTTATGGCTACCGTATACATCGAAGACATGACGCGCGCGCTTGTACAAGAGTTCGACGTAAATGCGGGTTCCAAGGGTAAGGAGCATTTTCGGAGGCCTCTGCGCAACAAGCGCACACATCTATCTTCATACAATACCAACTTCATGCAGACTTATGGCCGTTTTTGGTCCAGTGCCAGTGATTGGCGGATGCTGGGCTGAGAACAGTAGGGCCAAGATGTCTCACAATTCGTCGTGCATATTCTGCACTCTCACCACCACTGTCGCTGTACAGGTGAGTGCATAGTCACTCTCTCACCATGTTAAAATATCCTAGCGGCGCAAGTGCCAGTCCCTGACTCCCATTAATTCTTGATGACACAGATGCATTGGAGGAATTCAGGAATCATTCAGTTTAAAGCCCATGCCTCTAGCTATGCTCTCCAGCATTTCCATTAGATTTGCCACTGCTGTGCTCTCCACTATCCAGCACTTGCATAGGTTTTGCCATCCTCACCATCTGTATAGGTGTAGCATGCTTGTATGAAATGAGAAATTGGTGTTGGGATCCAGAGATAATTCAGGGTCCTCTGCATTCTGACTTGCTTTGAGACTACTAAGGGGTAATCATCCATGATGTCATTGATGTTCAAAATATCTAGGAGACTACTCTATGATGAGGATGAATTGGAGGCTTGGGTAGGCAGGGATTCTTTTCAGGATAGGTTAGAACAGGGGGGGGTGAGGTTTTTGTTTGTCTAGTTGAGAGGAGAGGAGCCCAGTTTGCACAGCTGATGCCTGGGTGGAATGCATGTGGGAAGATGGATGCAGAAGGGAGGAGTACTAAAGAACTTATAATTAGGCAGGCATTCAATATGGTTGGTCAAAGTGCTCATGAGACATGCAATGAATCCAGAGAAACATAATGTAATTGCAGTATCAATTTAGAGAATGGGCAATATTGATGGGTGATTTTAGAGGAAGAGAATTGGGAGAGAAACTCAACTTGTACTAGCATTTGATACCCTAGGTATACATGTGGTCAGTTGTTCAAAGTATAATATATACATGTCCAAGCAATCTGAAGATCAAGAGGAACAACATTATCAATTGTCAATGACAAGGAATGATGAGGATTGTTGTATGTTGGATAAGTACAATGATAATGACCAGCAGCTTTCTCTCAAGGTCATCATGGGTGTTGAGTGGGACATGTTAATGGCCCATCTTCATCATCAGCTTGTGTCACTGTTTGGACAGCAGATAATGAAGGAGTTGAGTTTTATGTCAACGTCATTTTGCAGCATAGAGATCATTTAATGTACATATCTAAGGTACAAGAGAAGGGAAAGGTCTCGAAGATTCTAGAATGATTATATAATGCCATGTGACCTTGCAGCAATTTTGGCAGACAGCTCAACCATTCGACTGGACATAACCCTCTCTCATTACTTATGTAAGAGAGTCGGGGATTAAATTTGTCCCTTGCAGAGTAGTGTCATTGGTACTTTCATTTTCATATTTTCTGAGATGGCACTGCTCTACAAGGTAGGACTCTCATTAACCTACCATCGCAATGAGCTGGCAACTCATCTCTCACTACAGACATCATTGAACTTGCATCAATAGGATCAATTCTTATATGAGCAAGTTCTCTCACTTTGTAAGCTGGGCACGCATCACGCATCACAAATGGCTCGCTCACAAGTTCTCTCACTGTTTTAGACTCGATTCATTTATTAGTGTACCATTGTTCACAAACTATCTACTCATGTAACTTGTCATCAAATATCTTTTTGTATGACGCAGCATGCTGAGGACAATATCAAAGTCAAACAGCTTTGCGCACATGCCAAAGCATGTCAGAAGCTCGTTGATGATACTGTTGATGGTAAATATACATTTGACAACTTCGCAAAAGGGCTTTGAGACCTTGGTCTCAATTCAGCTGAGGCCACAGAGTATTTTGATGAAGTTTGCCAGTGAATTGAGTTGCATAAAGGGACGGTTCCTGAGCCAGATGTTTCATTGTGTGAGCACACTCCAGACAACCTCACTGATGAACAAGCGGATGCCTTCAGGAGGGAACGTGAGGCTAGAGCTGCTGAACAAGAGAGGGTGCAGCAAGAAGCTGTGGAAACTGTGGCTTGGGCTGCATTGCAGGCAAAGCTGGATCAAATCAAAAAACCAGTCACACCTTCTAACGCTCTTACCTTTGAGCAATTTGCTGAACTCTTCAGCAAAACCAGGGATACGGCTGGATTCTCCTCCTTACCACGATCCATCCTTGAGGCTGCTCCTCACCTCACTAATTCACAATCCAAGGCTACCATTGATCCTCATGTTGCAAAGATGTGGAAACTGTGTCAAGAATATTCACACAAGAAAGTCATTGATTCCCTTATCGGTCTTGAGCAATCTTAGCCTCTCAAAGATCCAATCTTGAGAGCTATGTGGAAGCTTGTCATCCTTGACCACTACGTTGATTTTAGGAAGCAAATTGGATTGGACTCATACATTTGAGGCATGGATGGCAGCAGTTCTCCTTTTCTACCCCCATCAAGATGAAGAGCTACAAGCCTATAGAAGCAAGATTGTGGATTTCTGCTGCTTTATTCCAAATGGTGCTGCGGTTGCAATATGTTTCAATGCAGATACTAGAGATCATTATGCAAGGAATCCATTTAGGATGGATGAAGATAACAAGCTCCATATTCCTTTCCTTGCTCAGCTCTTCTCATCGGTTTTGCCTGGCACTAAGAGGACTGGTTCTTTTTCTCAGGACAGTGCTTGGAAACGGGCAACTACAATATGCCAAAATTGAAATCTGGGTTACTGTTTGGTTGATCCTTGCATAAATAGTTGCAGGCACAACATCTGTAGTGAATGCCATGGAAGCATAAAGCTAAAGACAATAAAGAATGTTTCGCCAAGCTCAAGTTCAGGTGCCAGCAGTACCAAGGAAATAGTGGTGGCATTTTGCAAGGTCAATGAAACACAATCATGAGAACCTCAATCTTTGAAATTGTTGAGTGCTAAAAGGCCATTGGACCTGCATGACCATATTGAGCCTAGATATCGGCAGGGATTCATATGGCATAACAACCATAACTTGTCACCTGCGTCACCATCAGCTTTAGAGACTGAGACAGCTCCTCTGTTACCTTTGCCACCAGACCACCTTATAAATTATCTGGGTTTTCCAAGCTACTTGAAAGGCTGACAGTCTATCAGCCTCACTCGAACCACCAGACAAGACAACGGTTTCTTTGTTGTTCGTGGGTTAGTTACAATGTACAGTAATGCTAAATAATAACGATTCTCACCTTTGTTGTTCGCGGGTTAGTTAAGAGAACAACAAAGGTGAATTCCGATCTTTTGGTGAGGCACGTCACATGACTAATGTCATGGTGCGGCTCAGGTTTATTTCTCTCCACTTTACTTCTCATTCTGTCATGAGGTGCTTTGGGCATCCTTACACTCCTTCCCCCTCTGAAAACTTTGTCCTCTCTCTAGACCTCCACTCCGTTCTCTGCCTCCCACGTGTCCAGAGCCTTGCAGTCCTCCAGCTTGACTCCAGGAAGCCATTTGTTGTGGTCGGGCCCGTATCCCACCCATCGTACTAGGTATTGTTTCCCGTGTCCCCGCCTACGTGTGTTGATGATCTTTTCTATCAGGTATTGATCCTTGGCTCCATCTTCGGTCACTACCGGGCCAGGTTGCGTGTATTCTCTATTGGGGAACAGGGAGGGATCGTTGGGTATGTGGCATTTCAGCAGGCTGGCGTGGAAACTGGGGAAGGATCTGGTGGTATTGGGGAGTCATAGGGTATATTCTGAACGCTTGGGGAAGGAGGCGACCACTTCGTATGGGCCGTCATTCCTTGGCATGAACTTGGCTACTCGTTTTTTTCCTTTTCTTTTGTAGTTCCTCCAGCAGTGTTTTGTCGACAGCATTACAAGGTCCCCTTTCTGATATTCGACTTCCAGAGCCCTGTGTTCATTCGTGTGATAAGCTTGCCGTATTTTGGCAGCGAGCAGGTTGTCCTGAGCCTCCTTTACGTCTGCCTCCAGCTTCTCAATGATTTCGTGAGCTGTGACTGCATCTGCTGATGCGTTCTCTGATGGGGGTGCCAGGGGAGGGATGACCCAAGGTGACCTGCCAGTTTTCAGCTGGAAGGGGGAGAATTCCGTTGACGCGTTCATGGTGTTCATTATTGCAAAACGGACATGCGGTAATGTCTTCTTCCACCCCTTCTGGTTCCTGTCAACGTGGTATCGGATTGCCTGGACTACTGTCTTGTTGGTCCTCTCGCTTCCTCCATCAGTTTCGGGATGGTACAAAGTCGACATCTTCAATTTGACGCCTGTGAGCTTGTGCAGCTCCTTCCATACTTCCGCGATGAAGAGATGGTCCCTGTCTGAGATGATCTCCTCCATGAGCCCATTTTTGCAGTACCATTTGTCGAAGAGTACCGTGGCTACCTGCGCCACTGTGTACGACGAGTGTGTCGGTGCCAGTTGTATATTGGCTCCCATCAGGTCCGTTATCGACATGATTGTGTCCATTCCCTCCTCTTTTGGTAGCGGCCCTACAAAGTCGATGCCTACCACCGCAAACCGCTTGTCTGGGACGGGTAGTGGGTGCAGTGGTCCTGTGGGCTTGGATGTTCTATCTTTGTTTCTCTGGCACGGTATGCACGATGGTATATATGCTCGTTCCAGATCTCTTCTCATGTTGGGCCAATAATAGGAGTCTCTCAGAGCATGATAGCTCTTCTCGAATCCAAAATGCCCTAGGCTGTCATGTGTTAGACCGTATAGTATCTCCTGGATGTGAGTGTTGTTCGGGACCAGGAGGCGACGTTTCACATATATGAGTCCGTTCTCCTTCCGTGCACCATCGATGCTCCCCATCTCTATGTCTCGGATCACCTGCTTGGCGAAAGCATCCTCTTCATACCCCTTCACTATCTCCCTCAGGAGTTCCTTGTCCACTGTGATGTGTAATGCTCCTCCCGCCACCTTTTGTGATGGAGATCTCATGTATGCAAGGGCGCATGCTGCAAACACTGAGTTGGGTTCCTCGTCCGGCATGCGTGAGAGTGCATCAGCCGCCGAGTTGTCCTCCCCATGGATGTACACAATGTCATAATCGTAATCTGTTAGGAACATTGACCATCGCGCTTGTCAATGTGACATCTCCTTTTGGGATTGGAAGTACTCCAGCATCCTATGGTCTGTGTAGACCTTGAAATGGACACTGAGCAGGCTTGAGCGCCACTTCTTGAGTGCCTTGACAATGGCCAGGAGTTCCCGCTTGTGGACTGGATAGTTTTTTTCTGCTGAGTTCAACTGGTAGGAATCATATGCTACCAGTCGGGCGTTCTCCCAGGATTCCCCGAAACTGAGGACTGCGCCCGTCCTTCGGTCACTGGCGTCTGTGGTGACAAAGATTTCTTTGCTTGTATCTTCATAGTTGATGACCATCAGACATTTGGCGCTTGTCACTATCCGCTTGATCTCCTCGAAGGCTCGTTGGTGCTTGTCTGTCCACCTTGGGAACAATCAGTCGCACTCCTTTGTGGTCATCAGTGTAAGGATGCTTGTGTGCTCTGCCAGTGCCGGCAGGAATGCTGCAAGGTATTGTGTGAGTCCTAAGAATCCCCAGACGTTTGTGGCAGTCGTGGGACGTGGCCAACGCTGGATCCGGTCAATCTTGTGGGGGTCAGCTGTAATGCCTTCTGCTGAGATTGTATGTCCCAGAAAATTTATCTCTGTGGCAAACAGGATGGACTTGTCGAGGTTGCAATAAAGACCCGCCTTGCGCAGTGCTTCCATGACCCTCCTGACATTCCTTTTGTGCTCCTCCACTGATTCTGACCATATGACTACATCATCCATAGAGATGTAGCATATCTCTCCTAAAAGCTCTCGTAGCGTGTCTGTGGCTCTCTGTTGGTGTGTTGATGGTGCGTTACATCCTCCCATCAGCATAACTGTCCACTCATACAGTCCCCAGGGTGTCTGGACCGCAGTCAGATGTATATCGTCGGGGTGTACGCGTGTCTGGAAAAAGGAATTTGTCATATCCAGCTTCCCAAAGATCTTCCCTCTCCCACAGGCAGCTAGTATGTCGTCGACAAGTGGCAGTGGGTAGTTGTCCCTAATTGTGTTTTTGTTCAGCTCTCGGTAATTGTTCACCCATCAGGGTGGTATTGTGGGGTCTGGAACACCATTCCGATATTTTGGGATGCAGAAAGCTGGCAAAGCAAACTCGGAAGATGAGGGGTGCAGCCTTCCTGCGGCAAGGTGTTCATCAAGCAATTTCTTCCATGCCTCGTGGTATTTCTTGGGTGCCGCGTACCCTCGTGAGTTGACCACTTTGTGGGGATCCTTGAGGCAAATCCGGTGGTAGATGTTGTCAGGGACTGAACGTATGTCTGGCAGCCGGGCGGGGAAACAATCAGCATATTGTTTCTTAAGTTTGGCATCCTTCCTCTGGAGCTTCTCTTGGAACGCAAGCACCTCGATACATTCGCGCACCATAGCCAGAATGGTTTTGGAGTCAGGTGTTTCCCTTCCATCCAATTCTGGCGCTGTGCTTGTCTTCTCAGCGGTCTTCTCTTGGGTCGATTCTGGCATGCCGGCTTTCCTCTTGCCCTTGACTTGTTTGGTGTTCTGGATAGGTTTTGCTCTCAGCGGTGCTGGTCCCATGAGGTCGTAGCCGGTTCTCTTGTCAATGGCAGTTCTTGCATGGATGTCAAGCACGATTTGTTCACTGGACAGAAATGGAATTCCGAGGAGTAAAGGTACAGGCAACCCAACGTTTATCTTAGCCCTACTGACTCCCGAGTTCCAAGCCCCTTTTCCCACCAATACTTCCAGCTTAACGTATTCCTTGCAGTGCAACGGGGATTCTGACAGGGACGTCAAATTGTCCTCCTCTTTGGGAAGAGGAAAACGACGTAGCCCCAGTTGAGTTACGAGCGCGTCAGAAATCACTGTGGAAGGGCATCCGTTATCAAGCAGGGCTCTGATGGACATAGGGAAGGAGGGGGTAGAGGGGCCTGACAGTTCAATTGTGGCCTTCATGTGTGGACCAGTGAGGGGGGGTTCAGAGGAGGGGACGTACGAGTCGCTGTCTGTGTCCTCGTCTCGAGTTTCCTCGACATGAGCATATCCTGCAACTGTTTTGGGTTTGGCTGCGATCACAGATTCGGGGGTAAGAGTCTTGTATGTCCGTGGATCGGGCCAAGTGTTGTTGATTTTCATTGGGCACTTGTTTAGGTCGTCTGCATGTCCGCAGTAGAGCACTCGGCACCTGGTGCAGCCTTTGTTTTCCCTGATGATCTTCTTTTCCTCTTCGGTGAGTCGAGGGAGGCGTGCAGCACTAGTGCCCGCAGAAGATGGCGATTGTGTATGGCTGGGTGGATTGGACAAGCGTTCAGCAAGTGGTTTTTGTCGCTGGAGCTCAGCGGCGTGGGCAGCATTGTTGGCATCGATAAGGCGTTGGGTGCATGCGTTTTCTTCATGGAGATCCTCGTCGAACTCTGAAATCTCGTAAACCCAATCCAAAAAAGTTGTGGCAATGAGCATGGAGTTGTTGACTTTTGCCTGGAGATCCATGTTCATGTTAGCCTCCAGATGTGCCTGGAGCGCCACATCGGTAAGTGCACACGCTGACTTGGTGTTGACAAGGAGGGCGTTGAGGTTTTCTAGATCGATTTCCCAATCCGCAAAGCGTTTGCTGCCCTGCTTCAACGAGAGAATCTTGTTGCAAACCCCCTGTTGCCATTTGCGGGGCAGCACGTAGTTGGCAAACTCCACAAAGTACTTGTCCAGGGACATTGCGTTGATCCGCTTTTGGCTGGCCTGATACCACTTGACGAAGCGTGGTTCTAGCATCCCGTCCGCCACATATCGCACAATCTCTTCAGGTTTCTTCCCTGAATGTTTGAGATATCGATAACATGCGTTGAACCATTCTTGGAACTTTTCCACATCTACCCGGCTGGGCATGAGCATTGGACAATCCTTCAACTTGGTGACTTTTACTTCCGCGAGCGGGTGGTTGTCGGTGGTGGCTGACATCAGTGATACATCCGAGTGGTGGCGGCGTTGATTGTGATGGGTAGTGACAGGCGCTGGTGAGCCAAGGTATGTATGATTGTGGTCTGTGTGGAGATCTGTCTGGTCCTCGTC
>JAGGAR010000166.1:0-17061 GCA_017657315.1 Termitomyces sp. K1Ag | reverse complement strand
AATGTCCTTGAAGGATTAGGCCTTCACTGCTGCAATGTTGATCATGGTGTTTTCTATGGCTACTTTGATTCCCCTCCCAATCCCTCTATCCCCAATCTCCCTGACGGCTCTTCTCTCTTCATTATTTGTCTTCATGTTGATGATGGACTGAACCCCACCAATTCTGTCCAACTTTACAATTGGCTGATTTGCAAACTCAATGAGCATTTTGAAGTCATGGATAATGGACCTACATCACTTTATCTTGGCATTCGCATTGACCGAGATCGATCCCAACGCAAACTCTGGCTATCCAGAAAGGGTTTTGTTAATGATCTCCTTGCATCCTATAATCTCCCGGAAGCTAAGGCATCCAAGGTCCCTCTTCACCATTCTCTCCATGATCTACCCCCTCCTCCTCCAAATTTGCTCCCCAAGATAGCTGACAACGACCTAAAAGTTCACTATCAACGTCTCATTGGCTCTTTACTCTATCTCAGTCTTTGTACACAACCAGACCTTGCCTACACTGCAATGGCGCTTGGCCAACATAATGCAAACCCATCATGCGCACATTTATTGGCAGCCAAGGGTGTCCTTTGCTATCTGGTCGGCACATTGCATTATGCCCTGGAGTACAATTTCTCTGCCAAAGATTCTAATCTGACGCTGCTGTGTCTCATTTACCCCACTGGCTATGGCTTTGTAGATGCTGACTGGGCTTCAGATGCCTCCACTCGCTGCAGTGTTTCAGGTTACACTTTTTTCATGAACTCCAGTCTAGTGTCATGGTCCTCCGTTCGTCAACACACAGTAGCTTTATCCTCCACCAAAGCCAAATACATGTCCCTCACTCATGCCATGAAAGAAGCCATATGGATCTGTCTCCTACTCTCCTCCCTCTGTCTTCCCATTCCTCACCCCTTTCCCATTTTATGCAACAATTGTAGTGCCATCAATATTGCCTGCTCTGACAGTACATCATCCCACTCCAAACATATCGACATCCGATACCATTTTATCCGCGAACACATTCAATCTGGCTCTTTTGAACCATCTTGGATCCCGACAACGGATATGACAGCCGACATTCTCACAAAAATTTTGCCTACTGTTTTACATCAGAAGTTTGTTATTGCTCTTGGACTTGTTCCTCTCGATTGATTACGCTACGTTCATTCCCTCCTGCGATGATGGGGTTGTGTTGACGATAGTCTCCTGGTCATTGCTTCCGGTCATCACGTGCTTTTGCGTACATCAACCGTCGGAGTTTCTTCTCAAGCCTCAGTTGCTCTTGTCCCTTCACGACACGCACTGAGGCTGTGAGTCTTTCCTTGCTTTTCTGTCCGCATGTAGACCTAGAACTCACGTAGTCGTAGCCTCACGTTTTCCCGTGTCTTTCTAGGTACAAAAATACAGTTGCTCTTGTCCCTTCACGACACGCACTGAGGCTCCTCACGTTTTCCCGTGTCTTTCTAGGTCTAGGTCTATCAATGCCTACAGAAAACGAAGAGAAAAAGTTTGACGAATGCTCGTCGAGTACCCAAGGATATGATGAACGTGCGCGAAAGTTCTGGTCTCTCTATGTAAAAGAATTGGAGCAGCATGACAAAAACAGGATGGATACGTGGAAAGCTGATATGGATAGCACACTCATCTTTGTAAGTTTCAATTCATGCACCATGATAAAATGGATACATACATACTCCATTCCAGACCGGTCTCTTCTCCGCTGCAGTCACTGCTTTTCTGATCGAGAGCTACAAACTCCTCCAACCGGAGTCTGGCGACGAGACAAAAGACTTACTCAAGCAGATCCTCGCAGTACAAATAGCAGGAGCATCACTCAATACGTCAGTCATACCACTCCCCACCGCCGTGGCGACACCCCCGTTTGAACCATCTCTATCGGCAATCGCGGTCAACGTCTTGTGGTTCCTTAGCCTTTCGTGCGCTCTCGCAACGGCTCTCAGTGTTACACTCGTACAACAATG
Source organism: Termitomyces sp. K1Ag (assembly GCA_017657315.1). Lineage (NCBI taxonomy): Eukaryota > Fungi > Basidiomycota > Agaricomycetes > Agaricales > Lyophyllaceae > Termitomyces > Termitomyces sp. K1Ag. Next base: position 15,088 of record JAGGAR010000166.1, on the reverse strand, counting down.
GATCAGGGACTACATGCAAAGGATTCAGCAGACAAGCCAACCTCAACATCGCGCGACGATCCATGGTATCATGTTCCTCGGAAGCGAGAAATGGAAGATGGGCAAGGCTGTGGAGTACATCCCAACACTTCTCCATTTCTCTGTGTTCTTCTTCTTCACTGGTTTGTGCATTTTCCTATGGGATATCAACAAGGCCACTGCCGGAGGAGTACTCGTCATCATGGTCATCTGTTCAGTCTGCTACGGAGTAGCTACCATCGCACCTCTTTTTGATCTTTCCACGCCTTACGAAACTCCTTTTTCATATTTCCTTTGGCGTGCACAACAAACCTTAATTGGCGCTGACAAAGGCGAGAATCGGAGCTTCTCATACGCTAGGGAGGATCTAGCGTCACCTTTGCATGAGAATCAGGAAAAGATACAGGAGCAACTACAGGCAGTCTCCTATGTGTATGACAGGACAACCGACGACGTTGAACTTCAGGAACTACTTGAGAGTATACCTTCGCTCTTGCATTCGCAGGATGGTCGGCATGCATGGCAAGTGTTCCTCTTCAGAAATGGTCAGTCATACCAGGAACTTGAATCCCGCACTGTTCGTCTCCTAAAGGGCTGCACCGCCGCCGGGTATCTAGACCCAAAGAGTCGACAACTGCGAGCCACGCTTTGCGTTGATGCATTGTTGGCGTTCTCAACCTTTTTCGACTCCTTTAAACAAAATACCTTATCCAATTCCTTCGAGTTTGACGAATACATTCTGGCTCCATGGGAAGATGACGGCACGTTAGCTACCAAGGCTATATGTGCAGATGCCCTTTTCCGTCTCCGATCTCTCATTTTTGAGATACCCAAGATCAAGTCTTACAGCAGCAACTTTCGTTACCTAGCAAACAGAGCTGACCAAGCATTGAGGGACATGGACGATTTGCGGGAGATTCTGGAGAATTTACTGCGGGAATTCAAGAGCGCATTACCCAGTCACAGATCAGATATCATAAATCTTCTGAAGGTTTGGAAGCTTGTTGTAAACTCTTTGCATTCGGCCATAAACAAATGCATTGTGAGTGTCCTGTGGGATCTTCCAGGAAAGCTTCGAATTCCTTTCTTACCCTGGTATTCTGCATTGTTTCTCACCAACACCGTTTTACGCCTTACTAGGGACAAACAATCTCCACTAGCAGTTGATATGACTGCCTACCATGTTCTTGGATATCTTCGCCTTCACAATGCCTATCCAAGAATTCCTGATATTCCCCTTTCCCCTCTGAATACTATAAGAGGATTATGGGAAGGTCTCGTAATATCTGATTTGTCCTGGCTCAATTGGCATGTTTGTTCTGGTATGGAAGTGTTCAAACCGTCTCCCAGTAGGGAAGGGGCTACCAGGATGAGCGAGGAACCCTTGAACAAGGAATCTTTCAATCACGAGCATGCATTATTGTCGTCGATCTGTCGAGAGATCCAACCCGTAACATCCTTACTGGGTATAATAAAAGACAATGTGGAAAAGTATCCATCATTAGGAGCTGGAGAACCACACCACAGGTTTCACTGGCGGGACTATTGTTCGGGTCATCTGATGTTGCTGATAACACCCACTCATGGCCCATTTAGCTTGGTAGCTACAATTATGGATGCTGTTGTCGAGGATGAGGGTACAATTGGTGGGCTTTGGATACTCATCAACACGCTAAAATTTTACAAACCTACCAAACCGTTCAAACCGTCTATCGTCAACCAATGGCTCAAGGCTATTTGTCCCTGTCTATCGAATGATGGTCGACGGCTGGAATCAGAGGGATCCCAAGTTCTTCTTGTCCTTGCGCTCCTTGAAATTTTGGTTTGGGAGCGTGAATGGCCCCTCGAATATCCTTTCCCATTCTCAAGTGCCACCATTCACCACCTTATCAAGATGGTAGGTGACCTTACGCACAAGTTGGCCGTGGATGTTGCAGAACGTGCATTTAGTGTTACACCCCATGACAATTATTCAATTAGATCCCGGGCGCAGATAGTGAGTTCACATGTTAACGACCAGAGAATGAGCTGGATTCGCTCTTGCGGGGACCGGGAAATTTGATCTCAGGTAGTTATTGTGGATTTACCGTTCTTTTTGTGCTTAGTCCTGGTCGGTAAGTAGTTAGTGATCAATTGCAAATCTGAGCTTGATCATGATACAAGCAGGACGGAGGACTTGTATTTTTTCTGGACCATAGGCTATGGTAAATCGAGTTCTAGGACTTTCATCCCTCCCCCTCTTTTCCCGATTGTTTTTCCGAGCCAGTTTACTGATAAGCGATGGGTGCCTTGGCCCTTTATATCGTAGTGTGCCTGCATGTGATTCTCAGGTGTGGCGCGATTGTTGGCGAGCCCCGCTTACTTTTTTTTTACGGTGGTATAACTCAAAAAAACTCCCCATGGATGCTTAGTATCAAAAGATGCTACCGTCGGATGCCACATTGAGGAGATATGTTTCGTAATATAAATGAAGAATGTCGAAAACCCATTGTGTCCCGGTGTGCCATTTTTCATCGAGGATCCAGAATTTTCATGACCCGCGTAACTGTGTAAAATCATTCATGGTAATGCCCAGCTAGTACTCCTTTATTCTCAGATTTACTGCGTAGTAAAATCAACCTGTAATCAGTTATGTTTGATAATACACTCGATCATCATACTAAGTGAAAAAAAATCTGCAGAAACTGTCCCACAAACTAGGAGGTGAAGAACTAGGGAAGCGCATTTTCGTTGCACTCGTTTCAAGAGCCACACGGTACCTCACACCCCATATGCTAGCTTAACTATTCTCACAGTGGTTTCGATGCACTTTCCTAAGTTCACCTACAGGACGTCTCGGTGGCGGTGGCGCCAACACAGTCACCCATATCTCTGATCCTGGGGCCACTTCGCGTATGTGGTTCGTCGCAAAGTCGGGGAGAGGCTGGCCTGGAGCCCAATTCACGGGTAGCGAGCGGGAGGTCACGGCAGTGAGAGTTGTGACTGGAGATTGGGAGCAATGCTCGGTGTCCAATTCAGAAAAGAGAGAAGAGGAGCAGGTATAGAGAGATGCGGTTTCTGATGTCGAGGAGTCGGATATTGGTGACATGGGCGAGAGTGGCATGTCTTGAGCCTGAGGTTCAGGGCCGGGGTTGAGGTCGAGATCCAGTGCGTGAAGGTCAGGGCATATTTTGCCGTAATTCCTTATCTACCGTGTGGATGAGTGAAGAAATACTGATGCGAGGTTCTTAGGGAGATACCTACAGGTTGAGGATGGCACACAGGTATTGATGTCGAGCTTTTGGATGCTTTTGCCCTGTAGCTACCGGGAACGGGGACGGAGTCTTCGTCCTCGTTCAAGTCAGGAAGTATCCATGTATCCTCGTCGTTTTCCGAAGAGATGAGTGTGCTGTAGACGTTGCGTATAGGGATCATGCGCCTCAGTGTAGCGCCAGCCGCGGTCGGGGCTTTGGAAGCAGAGGATGTAAGACGCAACAGAAAGCGTTTGCACGTCCCTAAGAGATTTTGGCGGATATGGTGAGGGACAGGGGACATCTTAGACATTTGCCCTTGATCGAGTCGAGAGAGTCGAGAGAGCTGACGGGTTAGAGTGAGGGGAGGACACATTCATCACCTGGTTTATAGTCGAAGGACACGGTCAAAGCTGGATTCCATGTGCGAGTTGAAATGAAGTGAACAAAGCGATGTCGATGCATGTAATTGTTATATCTTGGGGACGACGTGCTTTGATCTCATGGGGAGTTATAGAGGTGGTTTGATGCATGCTTACAACGGCGTGGGTTCAGAGAACAAGAATTGGTGGGTGCTTAGGCCATCATGGTGATACAATCAATGGTTGTTGAGACGGATGGTCCATTGGGAGGTGAAGAGCTGCAGTCTAGAAATCATATATTAATATCTGACCGTGCGTGCGTTGGCAGCAGAAGACACCTTCAGACAAACAATCGGAGACGATGGGAAAGCCGAGTCTTTGTTCCGAGATGACATCCTCATACCACTGTACTTAATGATGATGCAACTCTTCAGGGCTGTGGACCGAGCTCTGTGTGAGTTGCCATCTAAAGCACAGGACGGAATGCTGAAACCTATGCATCACCCTTGAGAGCATCCTCGAAGCATTTCACCTAGGATGCTCCGGGAAGTGAGGGCTGGAAAGATTATATTGTATGAGCGTCGTGGGCCGTCAATGAGGCTTGAAGTATATCTTACCAAATTCAAAAGATAGTTCTTATGGTCTTCAAAGAGACCGAGGGGTTGGGAGATGCAGACACAAACCTGTAAACAATTTCCAATAGTACAGAGAGGATAAAAGTCTCGGAAAATACGAGTGCTCACATCAGATAACGCTTGGCGCGGGGAAATGTTTGCATTGGGTAACTCTGCATGTATGACCATCGCAGACCCAATACTAGCGCCGTCGGTTTCTGGTAACCTTCGATGCGACGCTCGAGACCTGTCCGCAAGTAGACTATGATTAACGTAGATTTCATCAAGCAAAGTCATTGGTATAATTTCATCCTCAATAAGAGTATTAAGGGTACGAGGATCAGAAGATGTCGTTCGACGCAAGGTCAGAGCAAGGACGTGTGTCTGGGCCCGCGATATATCTTTGACAAGGCCAAGCAAATTCCATGCAGCAATAGTTAAGGTACCTCTTAACATCGCAGGTTAGTTGCCCACGATTAGAGTTTGTGAAAAGACGATACGCGTTATGCTCAATGGCGAACATCGATAGATCCTGAAGGATGTCTCCTGTAAACAACATAAGGAGGATAACTTAGACTTCAAAGCCGGGACCGCCCGCATTGTGCGTTGAATTTCGCCCTTTTTACTAACCTTCGGCCCATGTTGACCGACATACACTCCGGAGTAATCGAGCGATTTCTCCTTTGCGTACGAGGCACTTCAGAAGATTAGAAAGTTAGTAAGCTTAGTTCAAATGCAAGGTTTCATGCGTACCACGAGGACTTATGGGATTTCCAGTTGGGTCTTTGATTATGTATAAGATTCGTGAACCATGACTCAATCCTTTCAAATGATGAAAATGCATATGCATCATGATACCATTCAACAGAACAATACGCTGCTACTCGGCACTTCGAGCATCGACGTCGGACGAAGTGCTTTCTGGGAAGATCCTGACTTTCCTCATTCAAGACAGCGAGTCTTAACCGGGAGTCGAAGTTCAGTGTGTAAACGCTGTAGCCCCGATTCCATGATAAGTTTTCAAAAAAGATGCGTCAGTGGCTGTGCTACCATCGCGTTGACTTGACCGTTCTGTCACGCCAGGGACATTTGACAACGACCACTCTCGATTACTCGACTTTTGCAAAAACGCATCAGACTATTATGTCACCAAGATAACAAGCAGAAGCCGACATTGACCCAATCTCAGCTGTCACCAAGTTCACTGTCAGTTGCTCTTCAATGGTGCGTATCTCACCTTCCTTGGGCGCTCTCCGGATCCGCCACTTCTCATTCTCTGGCAGTAAACTCGATGGGATCCGGAACATGGCGGTCAACATGATCGCTTGGTTTAGAGGTTGAATCAGTCTAGCCGTTGACAAGCCCTCTCAACTAGACAATTTAGAACGATCCGCAATTTTCGTACGTCGTACTTCACGATTTGTGTTCACGTCATTGACTCTTTATCAGGACGTCCCACCTCTGCCAGCACACGTCCCTTTACCCGGAGCATAACACCAACTGCAACAGCCACTCTGCCAACAGCACCACCGACACTAGACCTACCACCTTAACTCAATGCATACCGTCGCTTCCCTCGAGATCCACAAGCCTATACTGATTTTGGCAAGGTTCCGTTGGGGACAAGGTTTCAAAAGCGACTGATATCAAGAGGGTCTGAGAAGGACGAATAAGCCACCGTGAACGAGGGCGAAAAGGCCAAGAACGACAATTCTACCAACAGTGGCAGATCCAAATAATAATTTTTTCATTCCGTCCCTCGGAGTGCCGCGCGCGGGGCTGGCGCGGCTGTGGCCGAGGAAAGAAAAGACGGGAGGGAGAGGGAATAGCCGGGTATGATAGCTATGTGAGGGGGCAGGATAATGGGACACACACGATGGACGATCTCACGGTCAGCCTTGATATCATTCTCGATACCTACAGGAGTGGCATTATCTCATCTATCCGTCGCGAGACTCAGCTTGTGTCACCTTGCTCGATATCTTTGGCTCAAAAAGTCCTACGAAGGTAGGAATGTGCTCGTCCACGAGGAGTTGGCAAGTCTTTCTTCTTGAGTGTATGCATAGGGATCTGATTGTTACTCAGGAACGGTACATTTGGTGGTTCGGTCTGTTTATGCACTCATAACATGATATTACCCTTAAATTGAATGAAACAGTAATAATTCCAGCATATCGACTGAGCCTCCAATCGCTACTACTTTCCCCCAATCAAGGCTGTTGAGCCCTTCCGATCAACGCGTCGATTGACTGATCCAAGCAAGGCCTTTATGAGGTCAAGCTTTACACCGGGCTTTGAAGGCGTAGTGTCAACCATGTCCTGAGACGGAAGATTGAGGCAGCTGACTCGGATGGACAGAACAATACTACGAACTCTGATTTCCGCCTTAGAGGTGAGCGTGTTATCAAGCATCTCCAAATATTCCGTCGCCGTCGGGTCATTGCCGATTTGCACAAATTGAATACCAATCTGGTCAGGCTTTGCATGATACTTGTCTAAGGCTCTTGCGGTTCGTATTACTGCCTCCTCGGTCTTCGGATCGTCGCCTGGTGAGAGTAAGAAAAGGAGGCGCCCCCTATTATCATTGTCAGATTGTGAGAATACGCACTCGCTGCGCCATCTGTAATGACAATATAGATTACGGGCTTCGGTTCCGACTGGGCAAGCGTGAAGCTTTCCATGTATTCGTCCAGGAGCTTTCCGAGCTTTGTTCCAAGAGGAGTGTACCCTGTTGGTCTGACGCGCTTAAAAAGGGATTTTATTTCTTTTGGAACCTAAGTAATGTCGCAGTTATGGTAGAGAGTTTAAGGTTAGCTCTGGGCTCACGCGTGTAGTTAGTATTTCTTTGGCATTGAGAAACTGGATCTCGATTCCATCTTCATCGTACTTCGCAGCTTCGGCGGCCAAAGCTTCTAAAGCTTTCTTTGCCTTCCGAAAACGATGAGAGGATACAGTCGCCTCAGGACTAAGACACACCTCCTTCCAGCGACCACCACTCATGGAACCCGAATCATCAACAACCAGGACAACATCATACCTTGAGAGTAAGGAAAGATGGTTCTCGGAATTTGGTGTAACATCGATCTTTGTATCAGCTACTGCCTGAGGAGAGACCGCTAGTACCTCATTTGACTCAAGGTTAGAAGCAGCCTTGGAATTTGAGGTCAAAAATTGTTTGAACTTGTGCATGAAGGACGAGGATGAGCGTCTGGAGTGATAATTGGCCACACAGGGCCACACTAGGCCACACTATACTCGTCAGTGTGAGCGCTTAAGCGATATGTCGGATTAGCTGATCGGACCTGAATTTGAATAATGTCCGACAATCTTCATACAATGGTCGAGATAAGCTTAAGTAGGCTGGCTGACTTTCATGGAGAAAGATTGATACGGGTGAGTGAGGATGTTAGGTGTACCCAGCTTCTCATTCAGTGAGAAAAGTTGAGACAGGGGGTCAAACTCGATGCCACAGTTTTCTGTTCGCCAAATGAATTCGAAGCAATCAGCGATCTTTCTAACTGCTACTACTACTAACACGATCTGTTTAATCACCGCAGCCGTACCGCTGGAATTTAAGACGATGTTAAAGTCGGGTCTTCATTCCGAGATATCTGCTACATCAATTTATCCTGATACTATACTTACAATTCTCGAATCCCACCCAGCGTCGGGCTGCAGTTGAGTCGGGCTGAATGCTGGTTGACATTCAAGGCATAGGTTGGTATGGATGGAATGTCGGAGCATAAGCGCCACCCTTGAAAGAGTTCTCAAGGCGTTTGACATGGAAAGCTCGAGGAAGTGGAGGCTAGAAAAAACGATGAAACTGTGTAAGCTTCGTGGCCTGTCAGAGAGAGCGGGGTTATTCCCTACAAAACGTGAAAAAGACCTCTTATGAACGTCAAAAAGTCCAAGGGGCTGGAAGGTACAGACGCAAAGCTACATCCAATTGGTAATCTTAGAATAAGAATAAGAGAATAAATAACATCGCGGTGTACTCACCTCAATCAACGCTTGGCGTGGAGAGTTGTTGTCTCCCTTGGGTAATTCTATAGAAATGACCATTACAGATCCAAGAGCGCCATCTGGTTTTCTTCGAGCTGCATCGTTCTTGAGCATCATTATAGGGGTCATTGGAGAATTGTCCGCAAGTAGACGCCGATTGGACCAGAGTTCGTCCAAGAAGGTCATTGGAATAACCTCGGCTTCAATCAGAGAATAAAGGGTGCGAGGATTAGAGGATGTCGTTTGGCGCAAGGTCACGGCGAGGACATGGGTCTGCACGATATATCCTTAACAAGGTCAAGGAAATTCCAGGCGGCGGCGGTGAGTGTGTCCCTTGTTGCGATAAGTGAGCTGCACAGGAAACGGACTGGAGAAGTCAATAAGGCTGGTACCCATTGTGCTCGTTTGCAAACGTCGATAGGTCCTGAAGAATATCCCGCCTGCATACTACATGAGGGGGAAAAATCAGAGAGTAAAACTGAAACTGCTTGTTTCACCCTTTTTGACCTTTTGTGGTTCGCCTACACCCCAGAGTAATTAAGGGATTTCTCGGTCGCGTACGAGACGCTTGAGGGAAAAAGATAAGATGCAGAAGCCTAACATGTTTTCAAGGTTTTCTACATACCACGAGAGCTTATGGGATTTCCAGTTAGCCTTCTGACTGAGTAGAATTGTTAAGTACGACTTGAGACTTCCAGCCAACGAAAAACAATCCAACCATTCGACTGAACAATACGCTGCTGCTCGACATTTTGAGCATCGGCGAAGCGCTCTCTCTGAAGACCCTGCCTTCCCGCATTCTAGGCAGCGCGTCTTGTCTGGCAGCTGAACATCAGTCCGTAAAGATTGAACGCCTGGCGGTGGGTCCATGATTAGGAAAGTACTATAGTAGATAGGAAGGCGTTTGTGGCTGTGCTATCATCTGACCACCTGTTCGCTCATGGCCGTGTTTCCTACTTTCGATACCTGACTCTTCGAGCTTCGAGTCTCAAGACTGAGGCAGACGTTCTAGGAAACTAGCTTTAGGGGAGAGCTGAGAGAAGAGGTGAGCCAACTCAAGGCAGCCTTGATCGCGGCAGCGTGGTCAATTTGCGTGAATCTACTAGGCTAATTTTTTTTCTATCCCACAGGCGAGTACGACGAGAAAGTACACAAGCTGTGTATGAATTATGTCTCTGAGGTCGAACGCCATGACTCGAACGTCACCAACACACAGGGCCGACATGGACGTGGATGGCGCACTGATTTCGTGAAGTCCTGACCTACAAAAACTTCAAGTAATGCCAAGAGCTTCGAACCTCTGACGATATTTTAGGGGGATCTTTTCTCGGGTTTTGTAACTGCATTTACCATCGAAATTTTGACTCTCAAACTCCTCGAACCGCGGCGCAGATCCTCCCTGTACAAGCGGCAAAGATGTCTGTCAATGGTTCATATGTTCCCTTGACTGCAAACAACCTGAAGATATTAAAAATGATCAGACAATGAAAGAGGAACCGGCTGCCCTGGTATTTGTCAAACCGGATCGCATAGCACTGGCCATTGTTGCCCATCAAGCAGCGACCTTCATGTAGTGAATCCTGAATGCAGCGTTGGACTCACCCGAAGAAAGGAGACACAACTTCATCTTCATGACAGTCTTGTAAAAATCGCTCTTGAGGATCGTATCGGTAGGTTGCTCATCTTTGTAATCCATCGTCCGAAAATTAAATAACTCCTATCAGCTGCCAGGAAGAGATGAAGTTGTGAGAAAGAAGGATGCATATGTTGTTAGAACAAGAGACAAGATATCGATCACAGCGAGTTCGAGTCTTCATCAACTTCAAAAGTAAATTACGATAAAACGGTATATGCAGAAGAATCTACATCGCGCCCTCTAAAGCATGGTACGGTGTCCCTACGTTTCTCATGATCCATCGTCTGCAACGATATTCGGGAGAACAAAAATTCTTTGTGTTCCGCTATCTCTGTCCATTCAATAATATCACTGCTTCCATAGTCTTGAGCGTGGTGTAGGGGACAACGCGGAAGGATACACCCTTAAGGTGTTTATCGATCTCAAAAACAGTAAAACATTCGTAGGTATGTACTCCCATCTTGCTCGTCCAAAGTGATAGAGGGCGATCAGGATCACCTAACGCTTGAAGCCAAAAGAAGTATAGCGAGTAACCAAGACAAGGTTTGATCATGGCCAACTTAGGTGAGACTAGAATAAAATGTTCCCTTACAGGCGAGTACAACGAGCATGCACAGAAGCTATGGTCGAAGGTCGAGTACCGTGACCCCAACGTCCACAACGCATGAATGACCAACATACTGGTTTTCGTGGAGATCCACACAAAAGAGAAATGTATTTCTCGCACATGCAAGATCATTTCGTAGGCCTTCCTGCTATTGATTCTTGAGCCTTCTTCAGCCTATCTTTCCCGCCATTGTTGACAAGACAATTATATATGCTCCATGCTGGCTCGTTAACAGGCTGCCGTGACTATCAACCTCAGGATCGGAACATTTGATGAGGTCGTCTAATCAAAGTTTTGGAATCGCTTTATCAGCCAACTTATTTCATGGGAGTTCGGTGTGTATGTATGTGCACGAAATCTGAGCCCTGAAATACACTGATATAAGTATCCCTGCTTGTTCTTATGATAGTCCCTGTATCAGGCGACCAGCAATTGACATAACCTTAAATTCCAGTCCTCGTGACGACTGGATTCTGATTCGTAGCTCGTCGCACGTTCGTGGGCTGCTGTGCACTGATCCCACTTCGGTCTTTTCTTCATCATTTGATTCCTTTGTATATCGTGTGCCATCTATTACTCATGTCCGAGCTCACATTCCCAGCGCAAGCCGCTAAGGATTGCGAGAGGACTGGGCAATTTCGTATTCTCGTTATTGGGAGAACGAACTCCGGTAAAATGACTATTCTTAAGAGAGTTTGCAATTAAGACCCTGAGATCTACCATAGCGTGTCCAGTACCAGTGATACTTGCTAATATGTGTTAGATTCATCCATCTATTCTTGAAGAATCTGTGGGCGTAAGCTTTATTGTCTGTGCTGTACACTGCACCATCTAATCATACAAGAAGCAAGGACTTCGTGAAATCGAAAGTGAGATGATGTTCAAGAGCAGAAATGAGTAGGATGTGGGAACAAGAGCAAGGCCGGAAAGTGGATTGGAAATTGATACTCGTAACTCTAAGCCATCCCCTACGTCTCCCATGCTTCATCATCACCAATGAAAGCTGGGAGAGAAAAGCTGCCCCTGTGCTCTAACATCTCTGCTGAGTCCATGATATTTGTTTCAATTAACTCCACAATTTTATTGAGCGTGGTGTCAGGCCCCACATTGAATGACACACTCTGTAGGTGTTCATCAATCTTGAAGGATAGTGTCCGTTTCATGGTGGATCCTTCATAAGTAAGTACTCCCAGCTTGATGATCCGACGCGATAGAGGACGATCAGGGTTAGCTAGCATTTGGAGCCAAAATATATTCTGGAGAATCAGTGTGAGATCAACAATCCAGGTCATGAGAAGCCTCAGTACGACAGTCCTAGATAACGACAGGTCAGATCCGAGGTATATCATGATGAAATCAAAAATCAACTGACGTCTGTCGATACATCTCGTAGATCCATCTTGCCAGCACAAAAGAAGCAGCGATAGGGATGACGATTGGGGCCACAGGGCCAGAGAGAGCACCTATGATTCCTGCAATCCCTGCAACGAGAGTTACCCCCTTGGCTCTAGAGGCTTGGCAGTTAGAAGAGTCAACCAATATGAGTGGAGGAACTCACAGGTCCGTGCCCGGGTTCTTATCCTGATCGCTTTCAGCAACAACGATGTTGGACATCATTGCTTTAAATTGGTCGCTTGACAAATACTGGGAAATCGATCAGGCTGGATGATTTAATTACAGAAATCACTGACACCCTTGGGATCATTGAACCGCCAGACTGCGATGATATCGGCGTGAATGACATCAAGACATTGCTGCAAAGTCTTCCCAGGAAAATTGACACTTGTTGCCAATCGTTCCCAGTACTCTGGAGACGAGTCGTTAGGGTAGGTAAGTATTACCCAACAGCCACTGACGTACTCCTTCGGCCAACCCTATTATCAACTAGTAAGTCCGATGACTTCAACAGTGTGAAAAATTATCGCGTACTCGATGGATGCCTGAATGTTAACTCGGGGGCTCACTCGCTGAGCCATGGCGGAAACAACGGAAGCATCGGCCAAATAATCACGAACATGTTCATAGGTAATCTGAACTAAGTTTGACAAGCGATCCTCATATCCAGATTCCGCTAAAAATTAGATCAATGACGCCCATTGCAAAAACTTGCAGTTTTCGACATACTTGACACAGTGAGATGAGGTACTCTGCTCTCCACAAACCTTTCGAAAGGTTTCACACAATTATCCTGAAGTTTCATGTTCGCATTCTGCTCGACCAAACTTGCAATTGCTTCCTTTGATTTGCCAGGGTGGTCTGCCCGTCTAAGTAAGCGGTTTTCGTGCACAATCAAAAGATCATATTTTGTGAACACGACGATGACAGGGACTGTAGTGGATACAGTTAGACTGTGATTGATATCAGTGAAGCATACGTACCATTGCCCAGCTTACCCTCAATCTTGAGTTTCAAAAACCTCTCAACGCCGGTCTCCAATAGTCGACCTCCAGTCATCGGTATGTCTATACACAACCTATACATGAATTAACCCAGAGTCTCCAGCATAGAAGCGAATGAACTACCATATTGCATGTAGTTTATCCTTGATGTGAGACATCGCCCTCCGTTCGTCAATGAAATGGCGAACTATGTTGACGTTAACATCATCACCTTGCTCAAAGCCCTTGCTATCGTGGAGAATGAAATGAGGGTTTTCCTTAGAGTAGATCTCCCTGTTAATATCTGCGAACCCTGCTTCATGATGTGCTACTATCTAAAATATATTTCTGTCAACTTGCAATTAGATTCATAGGACAATAGTGGATTCACCGCATCGTCGACTCCAAACGTCTTGTTGATCAAAGAAGATTTCCCGACGCCCGTCTGCCAATCAATTATTAAGCTGGCTTTTTCTAGTATAGAAAACAAGACATTGAACCTTTCCCATGACGAGAATTCGGAAACTGATAACAGCTTTTACGAGCATACAACCAGAATAAAATCGGGGCACACACCAACAGCAGTCACGGAGAATGGTCTCCGTGGTAGGCGTAAGCTCACTTCCATCCCCATGTTCTGAAGGCACATTTTCCTGGCTCACGGAGTCTATGCTAATAACTCGTTCTATCGGCTTGTATTGCTATCAGGATTACGTCGCCTGGCTCAGGTAGCTTGAGCTTACACTGTGTGTTATGCGTGTCCGAGTGAAACCGACGATGACCGTCAATTTTCCAAACTTTCCACGCCACTCTGGTTGGGACTCGGAGCTGCGCAATGCACTTGTTACGTCCCCGATTCCTTGATTTGGCGCGGCTAACAAATCGCCAAGATCAATCGAAAATGGCCCATCACTCCTGTACTTTCCCCCTAGGATGTTTCTGTAACGTAGATGAACCTTGATTTGCAGAGACCTCCTGACTACACTTTGAGAATGATAAGTTTCTAAAGTGCAGATGGAATTGTGTCGTTTACTCACCGGGGTGGATCCAGTACTGCAGCCAGCGTTCGAGATGCTCCAATTAATGCTTGACCCCTCACTTGGCCAGACACATTTTCAGCATCTACCTTAATGTCTATAGACTGGATCAATTTGCTCGAAGACGCAGGCAGTTCAACAGTGATATCTAAGCATGGTGAATGTGAGCCCACTCCATGACATCGGAGAGGAACTATTACACACCGGTGATTTGAAGAGAGTCGGTGAGGTCGTTCAATGTCATAGTGAGCGGAGTGAAGCAGGATACACACGCCTGTCAGAGGTTTTATGTTAGATAGACGACACACGTGATGACCATAGTTGTATGTATTCCCTAGGAGCGAAAGCTGTGATACTTTTGGCAGATAGATCGTGTGACTCCCTAAGGCGGCGTCGATTGACTGTTCGTTGTGATGGTCCGGAATTGGAGACGGGACCGAAGAATGACATGATATCCGAGTCACCTATACCGATAACGGGGCTCGCACGATGGCTACATACGATCCCTGTGGAGCATTGATGCAAGTAATCCTTCAGAGAGGAGGCTGAATACTGTCGATCAAGTTTTCGGAAGGGCAGGCCGGACTACAATATCGATTATCTCTGGCGTGGCCGGAGTATGAGTATCGAAGGAAGATTGGAAGCTTGTTGCAGATCAAGTGAAGGAGTATCGGAAGCACAGCACAGCAGCGCACTGGAATACAATGGTTTCTTGATTAGGGCTGCACACCGTGACCGTTTTTACGGTTCACGGCTGCCGTACACGGCTACCGTAACCGTGCCGTCGAGGATTTAGGTGAACCTCACACGGTACGGTTACGGACGGTTGAGCGCCGTACTGAACCGTAAATCACGGCCGTGACGGCCGTTGTACGGCCGTACGTTCGATACTCTGCAATATTCAAAGACAGCCAGCCATAAGTGACTACGGTCCTTACCTGAGAGCCAGGAACAAGTCTGGAGATGAACTTTGCATCTGACTATGGCTTGACGACGCGAAAAAAGTGATGGTATGATATCAATGGAGTATTCAAACTTCGATCCACGCCACTGTTTGTATCTTTCTTTCAGCATCCCGACGACCTTGGGCCATAATTGTTCATCCACCAGGTATGTGAACATATCTTGATGACATTCCATTCAATCCAGCCTTCCCTCAACAGTATATTCACTATAATATGTCTTATATTGTCTGAACCTTCCG
>JAGGAR010000165.1:0-17087 GCA_017657315.1 Termitomyces sp. K1Ag | reverse complement strand
GAAATAGCATGCGCCTCATAGGTTGTTGACGAGTTCGGAGATGAGTGGCAAGGGGTAGCAATTCTTCACCGTCATCATGTTCAGGACATGGTAATCCTGAACCAGACGTAGAGACCCATCTTTCTTCTTAATGAAGAAGACAGGGGAGGCCATTGGTGACTTTGAAGGACGTATCCAACCCGAGTCTAAGTTCTCTCACAAGAACGCATCTAGCTCATCCTGCTCCTGAGGAGCCAATGGATATACCTTGCAGCTAGATGGTTCGGCATCGGGGATGAGCTCAATTGCATGGTCCCATTGCTTACGCTCAGGGAGCGAGTTGAAGGAAGCCTTGAAGAACATGTCTTCAAAGTCTTGCAGATGACGAGGAACCGTACTGCCTGACGACTTGGGCTGAGAGTTGGCAGCAAATTCTTGGGCCAGATGTTGAGACGTAGTCTGGCTGGCCCATATCTCAGCTTCAGTTGGAGGTGGTTGAAGGGTAGTAGCATAGATCCTGTCACCTACTTCAATAGCCTCGTCCAGAGACTCTGGGTCCGGAGTGCTGGCAAACTCGCCATCCCATCCGTCTTTCCACTGGGGTTCACATCCCGCACCTCAAACGTCCTCGTAGAAGGCCTCTCTATGAGGGAACACCAAAGGGGGAGGATCCAGCAGGTCAATGTCAGAGAAGGGGAGATGCCCTACGTAACAAGCATGTATGGTGGCAGCTCACAAACCTTTGCTCTGCACTCTTCTCGTGCCTCCTCTGCACAAGTAGAGCACCGCTGGGGGCACTGACTCATGTGCACCTTGCCCTTGGCCCAGTCAATCTCCGGGTTGTGCTCTCAAAGCCACGTGAACCCGAGGATCATGTCCTGCTTCTCCAGACTTGTAATGGCAAAGATGGCATGTTCGGCATGAGAACGGTAGCGAAGGACAAGGTCCACAACCAAACGGATAGAGCCTGCCTCATTACAAGTGCCGTCAATGTTGTAAACAGGGATTGGGTGCATAAGAGGGCGAGTGGTGAGATGGTGTTGTTCCATGTATGCTGCATTGATGAACAGACCAGTAGCACCACTATCTAATAGCGCAGAGATGCTAAACTTGAGAAGCGTTGAGCTCTGGGTCAGGGCTGGTGCAACCTGATGTATGGCCAACTCCCAATCCCCAGTGATACTTCATGAGCATATCCTGGTCAACAAATCTGACAAGGGAATACTGAATCAGAACTCCTCAACTATTTGCCTCATGCTCATTTACATACCTATTGAGGCAATAGATGTTTCAATCATCTCCATCCTTGGCTAAGCCAGACAACCCTTTTTGGTCATTGTGGCACCATTGAGATTGAAATTGAGGCACAAGATGGCATGCACATAAGATTTTGTTTGGATCTAAGAAACCAAATGCATCTCGATTATTGAGCAGTGGAGGAAATCTTAATTTGTCAAGCCTAGGTAAAGGATCTGACTTGGACCATGTTTGAGAAGCTGGTCGGTCAAAGCCATCTACCAATTCGAACCATCAAACCCAGACAAAGTCCAGACAATGAACAGACAAGTCTCATTGCGCTGGACCATCATAGATAGCATTGACATGGTAAATGCCAAGAATACATGCATATTGGAACTCGTGCTTGGTTGACATGCGATGACATCAAAGACACATAACATCACGATGGTCAGTGCAGGGATTGATGATATCCTGCTGTCACCACATATCATAACTTGTGTAATTGATTCTGAGGATGCTGTGTTGGTAGAGCATGTCATTTTTGAAAAAGACTCTCTCAGCATTAGAGGACTGAAAATCCACAGAAGCAGGCTGTCCTGAGTTGGGTATACCAAGCACTCTTCTCAGATGTGGTAGAAGGTGACTCTATAAATCCACGTTGAAGTTCTGCATTAGATAATTAGGGGTCAACAGAGCTAACGCACGACAAAGGTATGCAGCACAGTTACTACTTACCTTTATTACAGGGTCACCCTGGTGACGCTGAAGAAATATACAAAGGTCTTGTTTGAGATTCTCTGATACTACAACATGATAATGGACAGATGGATCATTGATCATAGATTCAGATTCAAGTTTGGATGGATCTGTTACTCCACCTGGGCCAGCATTTTCATTTGTGCTTATTGTTTCCTTAATACGTTGCAACCAAGATTGTCTTCGCTTGATCTGTGAGAGTTGGCGCTGGAAAGCCTTTTTTGATGTTCTTTTGTAATTTGCTTTGCACACTTTATGCTCTAGTTCTCTCTGTGTAAATGAATCTGGATTAGTTCTGTTAACATGAGTGATGTTGGCCTAACAGACCATCTCAGTGGAATATGAATCTGTAGTGCCAAAAGCTTTGATTGTTTCAACATAATCACCAAGCGCGTGCAACTTGTACATATTGAGGTTGAACCCCTTATTCCTGCGTCCACTGATAGATTTTGGAGGGCCTCTGGCTGCGGTTGTCTGTACCTGACACAAAGTTAGTAAGTTGCTTACTAGTACAACTCCTGTGGACCTGTACAGTAGAGTTTGAGTTGACATTCATAGTCAAAGGCCCCTGTGAAGGTTTGATGCCTGCTGTTGCTCGCTAACAATTAAGACTTGCGCAGTAGATGCTGTCTCTTCTGGTTCAGGCATGTTGTGGGTAGAGCCTTCAATATGCTTCCTCACAGTTCCACTGACTGTCCTTTTTGCTGCAGCTTTACTTGCCTGACGGCATTCTTGAGCAGCGGCTTCCCTTTGTAATTCGTGTGTTGTGAAGGCTGGACAGATATCTGACTTGAATGCTCAGAGAGCAGCACCAAGTGTTGTGGTAGTCCAATTGAGGAGATCTAATGGGATACTACTATGCAACTTAAGCTTGGCAAGTCCATGCCAGTGAGCCAAATGAAACAATAATGCAAGAATATGTGAGTTTAAGCATCTCAGCTTGTCATCAGAAAGCAGACCATCAAACATGGGAATGATGCACTGCAACTTTGTCTAGACATATTGGGCATTGCAGAAAAAGTGAGAACACATACCTGGAGGATATCCTTGTAATCTCTCACAGCCATTTTTTTTTAATTCAGAGACATTTCTTGAGAATTGCCAGATGACATCACGCCTGAAAGTGGGTACCAGACAAAAACTGCGTTCAAATGAGTCGCACCGTGTCTCAGAAGAAGGTATTGATCTAACCATTGGTCAAGCTCAGTGAGATTGCTCTCGCTGACCGATTCCAGAATACGAAGGAGATGTATCAATAATGACTTCCACATCCCAAGCTTGACTTCATGCATGAGATTGACTACAAACATTGCAGGCCAATGGAACTTGAATGCTTGTAGTCGATCTGAGAAAGCATTCTGGAAGCTAAAGTGAGTCGAAAAATGTATAAAATTATAACACCAGACAAACCAGCATTGGCACCAGTGATTCAGGCTTGAGCTCTCGCTTCACTGGGTTGCTATTTATTGCGTAGTTCTTGTTACCATAGATGTGATTTCGTCCCCTCAAAACCTTTTTACAACAATCATCATCATCCATGCGTTCCATCTCCAATTGGGCTAACCTATCCTCAGTTGTTCCAATCAATGGGATCTTTGCCTTTGTAACTTTACATTGGGGACAGAGGCATCCCCCTAACTGCTGGATGGTGGCCATGAGAGTTCTGGCATCCACTGGTAAGCATCACGTATAAAATGGCAACTCAGAACACTCACTTTTCAGGATAATCTGTCGAATAAGTGATTATCTGAGGGTAGAATTGCTGTTTCTGGCCATCACCCACCCATTCAAGGACAATACCATGCTCATAAGCATGCAGAAACTTGTCATCAAGGAGTAATCGCCATTGCTTGTGGGCTAACTCTCTATTACAGTGTGTAATCAAGTCACCATCCATCTTCTTTGCACGTGTATACTCAGCAGCAAAGTCTTTGAATCTGTCAGGTAACTAGTTTCAAAATACCATCAAACATAACCAGAAAGAACAGTTTGCACTTGACTGTACCTGCTGAAAAAAAGCTACATGCTCCATGAGCTTGCAGGATGGCATGAATTGTCTGTATTTCAAGTCATTTGCAAAGTAGAGGTATAGTGGGGTAAGTTTTGCATTCCCAAACTGTGTTATATGTGTTCCATCTGACCAGAACATCAAACCCACGACCACTCAAGAAAGTGTGCAACCAGGCTCTGAAGGAGATTGTTGTAACTCTCGATGGGCATGTAGAAAGACAGAAGAGGTGTATGCTTCACCATAAAGAGGGACTGGATCCTGATCTTCACTGAGGCGCCAGAGCAGCTCATAGGGCTCCAAGTGGAAATGGGTGGCATTTGCCTTCTTTACGGTGAGTTTCTCATGTATGACACTAATAAAGGAGCGATGATAAAAGCCAGAGACAGCATAATTTACAACTCCTGGGTGTTGTGTATTGCAATGAAAGGGTACAGATATGTGAACCAAGGATTCATACCAGCCAGCATCCTCAGCCTCCCATTCTTTGCAATCCCAATTGTTAATGCAAAGTTGACGATCAATTTGATCCCAATTTGTCCCAACAACATCCATAAAGGAGAAGTCACTGCTGCCAATGATTTGCAGGAGTTCTCAAAAACCTTCCTTAGATTTCTGTAAGCCTTGGTTTCAATACCAGTCTGATAAAAGAAAGGAATTTTTGTTAGGAAACGGCGAGTATTGATGGAGCACTGAGTTTGTAGGAGATAGGTTCGTCAAGGAGAGGTTGCCATTTGATCAGGTGTCAGGGTCATGAGACAATGTTATGTTCACATTGCTGAGGGCTTGAGGCTGCATAAAACGGCAAAAAACACCAAAGCAGTTAGGGTGTGTATCAACCAATTCTAAGATGGAGTTGTCAACATCCAAGTCCGAGTCAATTACAGTTTGAGATTCAGAAATAATATTGGAATCAACTTCTGGTGCCAAAGGAGCAGGGAGAAGATCAACCAGGTCGGGGTCATTCAAGACAAAGTCATCACAAAGAAAATGATTTGGCATGGTACACCGCCTTTTGGCAGGCGGGAGTGTTGATGATTGTGCTTCAATAAAGTCCTTGACTGCATTATTATTGCTATTTGAAGCCGCATTAAGGTTTGTGGCCTTTTGCAGCCTGAAAATCAACTCAAAAGGTTCAGAATCCAAAGGGATGCACTGACCTGAGGTGCCAAGTTTGTTTCAATGGTAGCAGCCATGTTTGAGATGAGGCCTACTGCATCGCTGGTGCTCAAAGATGCAGTTGGCATGGTAGCCTATTGACTCTGAGTGTTGTGGGCTTCCCTTATTTTCAGAACAGAGCTCCAGAGTCCCCGCTTGCTGATGTTGCAGGAATTGAGGTGGTTTTTAAAGGTGGCCGGCATCGTATACACCCTACCAGGGTTACATGAACAGATATGACAGTAGCTTGGGCTGGAAGAATTGAGCCTGGGGTCATAAGACAGTGACATTACTTGTATATATTTCAACCTGAGCTCAAGAGTCAGCCGTGGCTGGCTTATGCTGAAAAGTAACCTTTGAGAGTGAGATTGCCTGCCAGTGAGTCATTGATGCAGGCGTTCAAGCCGCAATACTGTCAACCAACGAGCCTGAGGAATAAAGGACTCTGAAAGAAGACATCCGCTGGGCCACATGAGCCTTAGCACTATTGGCAAGCTGTACTAGTGAGGCTCAGGCAGCGCCACTAGTCACATTGGCTGCACTCTGATTCAACTTCAAGTTGAAGTCACAGTCGGAGGCGGGGGGCTACATCACTGGACAGGGCCATCATGATGGTTGACTTCAAGCCTAGTTCAGGCCGCAGCCTGGGGCCAGCAGTGCAGTGGTTGTGGCCCAGAGGCCGCGTCGGACTTGAAGCTTGAAGTACTACTAGTAGTACCACTGTGGCCAGTAGTTTTAAGTTCAAGACCCAGGACTCAGACGATGTTCTATCTAAGTTCAGCTAGTGCCAGTAGTATTAAGCTTCAATTTGATCATGGTTTATACTACTACTAGTAGTAGGATACAGCAGCTGCTAGTGACTGAGTCAAAGACCATGACATTCAAGTTCAATACTGTAGTAGGCTAGTACTATGTACAATATACATATAGTAGTCACTGTGACGGTGGCGGCGCTACTCCTAGTCACTACCAGTAGTAGTAGGGAGTGGGTCACCTACTAGTACTAACTTTTTGACTCTGCCAGTGTCAGTTAATACTTGAGGCTCAGTGACTATTGACTCTGAGCAACTAGTAATGGTAACCAGGTCAGTGCTAGTCCAACCAGTGTCAACCATTGCAAAGCACATTTTACAGAGTGATTCTGAGTCAAACTTTGACTTCTGTGCCAGCACTACTGGTTCTGGCATGTCGCAAGTAAAGAGTAAGTTTGCTAACATCATTGGCATGACCTCTGAGCTTGGCCCCAGCCCACACAGGTTCAAGTTCCACTGTGACTGGTAATCGAGTTTATCCAAGTTGCCATCAACAGTGGGGACATCCTGAAGTGTCAGGTCCAAGTCTGAGTTTGGTCAGTGCCAGTGGCTCAGATTTCCTTCCGCTGACTTCAGAGTTCAACTTACTATCATTAGTGACCGCCCTAGTCCTAGTAACGATGGGTTGCGCCCCATCCTGAAGATCGGTCAATTTGGCTGGCTTGAGGGAAACATTCAGGTGGGTATTAGAGGTGCGGTCCATCATGGTTATGGTGAGTCTGGGTGCAATTTCAGCAATGAATATGCGAGTTCTAACTAGTAACAGTATAGCCTAAATACTATCTTGGGATTGTCACTGAACGTAAGAATATTCAGGCTCACCCAAGTGACCTTCTCAAAGTCTCAGTGTCTCCTGATCAAACTAGAGCAGTCTGCAACTGTAATATTTGAGAGGATGCGGTTGCAGTACAAGTAAAGCAGCCAACTTCAGGTTCAAGTGAGCCTCAGGCTTCAATGAGGAGTCCGAGCCGAGTCACGGTTGAGTCAAAGTCACAACTTTCAACTTGAAGTTCTTCAAGCTCAACCATGACACGTAATGTGTGACTTCCAAGTCTATATAACAAGCCTGCCTCTTCGGAGCCTGCACTGCAGTGATCATGCTATCCAATTTATCAAATACTACAAATTCAAAATTAGTTCTTGTTGCAGTTGCTGAATGAGTCACTGCGCGGTGGCTGTGGAACTCTACTCTGGCCCCACTCTTTAGAATCATCTGTCTGACATGTTTCTGACCAAGCTGAAGCCACATAATGATGCATCGCTTTCTCCATGTGGCAACACCGATACTTAATGTGAGTAACTTGAATTCTGTAGTAGTAAATTCATGGGATTAGTACTAACAGGACAACAATTACATACTATAGGACCTCCACATGATGGACACTGTACACCCAAGTCTAACTGGCCAGGAGCTCACTGCACATGCATGGTTCTCTGAAGTTCAGCAACAACTCTGGAATACCGAGAATGCTGCATATGAGGAACTTGGACTCAAAATCAAACCAGTCGAAAAGCCAGCTTGGTTCATGCAGAAAGAATCTCATGTATACTTGGTAAGTCACTGATAGGCCATGTTTGAATAATACTGAGTCAAAGTTTAAATCTTCAGAAAGGTTTCTGCAAACTAATTCACACATTTATCGGGGACATTGGCCGCTTTGGTCACTTGAGGCAGCTGATTGAGGATTGTGATGAACTCTTGGAGGTCAACATGCTCACCAAAATGGCCAGAGGTGATGAGTTCTTTTATCTGTTGGAGGATGACAATGAAGAGGTTGAGATGGATGAGGCAGACTCATAGGACAAGCCCAAATTTATGTGAGGGTCATAGAAGCTATGAAACACTAGGCCAATTTATATGGAATGATTTACATGGAATAATTAACTATGCACGCAATTACATGAATTAAAGATATCCCAACGCTTTGAAGGAATTGACTTAAGATCAACTTGAATGAGTCCAACAGAATTGAGTCTTGATACTAACTAAACTACAGGTTTCTTAAAATCTTCAATTCTACTCAACAAGTTTAGGCCCATTTCCCAACGTGAAGATTTGGCCATACACATATTTTCATATCCCACAGGATCTTCTATCTTGTACTCCTCCTTCATTTGGTAACCATAGTCAACATATCGCAACAAGCCACCAGCACAGAATTGAGCAAAAGATGCACGTAGATCACCAGCCTGAACAGGAACATTTGAATGTGAAATCATGGCAGATGGTAGCAGGATAAGAGCTCCAGGAGGAAACTCAACATACATCCCCAAATCCCACAAGATTAGGTGTCCACCTCTTGTAGGGTCAAAATGTCCAAGGGCTTGAACACTACACCATCCAAACGGGCAGTTTAGAACATTGCAGTGTCGATATGTCCAAACTCCTGGGCCAATATTAAATGTTGCCACTGGAAAGATGCTGCAAGGAAAGTTTCGACATAGAGACGGCATGTGGCTCCAGAGAGGATTGACATGTTCCCTGTAGTATCTATACACATTTGGAGCCCAACCTTGAAAGCTAGCTAAAGACAAGAAATAGATAAACATGCACATGCCATCATAAGAAGAAAAAAACACACCACTAGCAAAAATCACGAGCTGTTGGATATTCAGGTCAGCAAAAAGACAACCTGCCAAAGCAGTATGCTCACCGTTATCAAAATTGATAGGTTGTATAGTCCCGGTGCTGTGTGTGATGCCAACAGTGAGTGCAGGATATGTACTATGGCAATGGTGGACCTCGTCCCTTTGAAAAAGTTCAGCTGAACTTTCTCGCATGATGACATCATATGCAACTCTTGCTGATGTGCGATAAGTGTTATCCTGGGGCTGGCCAACAAGAACGGTGATGACTCTACCATCCTTGTCCACTAAAGGGTGGCTCTTCCTGTTCAGGTCTCAGAGAGGAAGGAGAAGTAAGGAACTAAGTTACTCACTCACCATCCCAACGTACAAGTGACAGCCCCTGTGCATCAAGCTCCTCCAGCTTCCAAACCTTCTTATCTCCCTGCCTTATTTGGTCATCTTTTGCTTGGTAGGCACCATTTGCCACAGGCAAGGAAGTGGTTTCAAGAGAAGTGTGGATGAGTGCAGCATCATACCAGTAACGTTCCAGGGTCCGTTTACTCAGGACATGGCCTTCCTGAGCAATACGTCCCGCATGTTTGTTGCAGCATTTGGCATGCTGGCAATTGGTGGTCTGAGAAGGCATATGGTCAATGGGAAGGTCAAGACAAGAATGCTTGCATGGGGGCTCCTCATTGGGTGCAGGCTTCAGGATAGACGACAGTGATGGTGGGTCAATCAGTTCCTTGACATGCACTGGCATTGGGGAATGAGATTGTGGGATAGGATTATGGATTTTGACATCCTCTAAGCAGGTGTCTTGTGTAGCTATGGACTGGCAGAGCAGGGCAGGGAAGTCAATTGTATTTGAGCAGTAAATTGGGATAAAGTCATAAGGCAAGAATGTTGCACCAGAACGTGTCTGGAGACTGAGTTTGAGTTTGAGTATTTGGGCTGAGTACTGAGTACTCACTGAGCACATCTGATTTTGTGGCATTGTTGACCTGCAAGAGTCATGATGAGCCTGAGTTTACTTGTATGAAGACACCAACTTCAAGCTGCTCCAAGTTACTAACTCCCATTCTGCAGCACATTTGTTTCCTTGGTCCCAGGGGTGATACCTGAAGGAACCAAACATGCTGCAGACTGGGAGTCTGTGCTTGGACAGAGGAAGAGAGCTACTAATAGATATTACAATTTTGAAAATGTTAACCAGTTCTTGAACTTCAAATTGAAGCGATTGATCGAGGAAGAGATTCCAAAGTCAACCGCAGGCAGTGCACCATCCCAGTGACTCAGACCATGACATTGGTGACTGGCTTGTACATACGGTTAGTGGCTCATAGGTGGCAGCCTCCAAGTCACTCATGCTAGGCTGCCACTAGTAGTAGTACGGTGGCCGGTGGCCGGCAGCCGCCCATGCCACCATAACTCGGACAGCGTGGTGGCACAGCTCTGAGTCAGACTTGTCCAAAGTCAGCTGCCAGTTGCGAGTCACCGAGAACTTCAACTTGAGGCCAGAACAGCTTTTCAAACTGGGTGCTTTCCGAGTCTCTGACTCAAGTTCAAGTTGACTCCAAGGGTGGTCAACCAGTGTTGAACGATACAGTGGTATTTATTCTGGGCGTATTCAAACAAAACTTGAAATACCTAAAACAATATATAGCTATTTGTGCTCATCAACTTGGAGATACAAGTTCTGGATGAGATAAGTAAATCAGAGAGAGGCAAAGGCATAAAGATACAGTGATTTCATGTCAACGGTCAATATAAGGGAAACGTGAATGGCTGTTCAAGGGCATATAGTAGAGGCTGAGGAGGAAGGAGAGGTAATCATGTGAGCGTTGTACTCTGATTCCCAGTCCTGGCTAGCCTTCACCATCAAACCGTTCATATGGCAAACTAACTCTGCGCAATAGTCAAGAATCCGGGCTTCACACTGGATTTTCTCGATATATGCAGCGATCATTCTTTTCTCCATCTCAATGACAGACTCCCACTGTTGAGCCACTTGGTTAGCGATATCAATAGTGAAGCCTGGGTTTCAGAACTTGTATTGATCCAGATGGCTCTGCAATTGGGGATGGACTTCTTGCATATTATCCTGATGACTCATCTGTGACACAACTCATATTAGATATCTGCCAGTACTAATTTGAATGTCTCCAAATGACTTACTGTGTGGTCGACTATTTCTAACTCGTTAAGTCTACATTTGGCCTTAAGCCATGCATCTGAGCGTTCATCAAGGTTTTTGACACCTTTGTGGTAGTCCACTATCATCATTCGATAAACTGCATATTCATCAAAATACCTGACCAGATACTGATAAACAGAGGTAAGTCTAACTCAAAGGGGGATTTACAAGACTAAGTGTTGTTACTCACAGAGGGGACGTCTACTAAACATGCGGGTCCACCTGGGCCCCATACAGAGTAGGAGAAAGGCACAAGTGGCCGTCTACCAGGGCCTTCCCTAATGGGATGAGATGCGAATTCTGGAGAAAAACCAAGGGAGGTTATCATCTGAAGTATTTCTTCACCCCAATCAGTTTCAGACTTGTTAGACATGTGGCTGAGGAACAATGCAAAGCTGTATAAGGCTTAGGCAGTAGTCAACCTTATAGTACTGTTACAATTGGTTGAAAGGTGAGTCACGGGTGGTGAGACTCGGAATCTCTGCTATTTTATCAACCATGATATGAGTCCTTCTGAGTCAGGTTCAATTTCAAGTTCAGGTGGACTCTCTCAACTCAGGGCGGCCAGGCGGCTGACTCGGACTTGGATGAAACATCAACTCATCAACTTGAACTTGTACATCAATGTCCTCCGATACTAGTAATTATCATTGAAAGTCACAGTTGAACTTCAAGTTAGAGTCAACAAAAATTCTCCAGACCCATGGGCATCAGCTGGCCCGGGATCCATCATGATCGAGTCCGAACGTACTACTAGCCAGTGATCATGATCTCCGAGTCTGAGTCAGGTTTTTCAGTTTCAAGTTCAAGTCTAACTTGAAGTTGATGGGCTGCCACTTGCTAACTTGAAGGGTAGCTCAGGTTGCTACGGGCACACCAGGCCAGGTTCAGGCTAGTGGCACTACTGTTAGTGGCATGGCTGTAAGTTGCACTGTCACGCTCCAACTTCTTAACTTTTGAACTTGACTCGGAATCATTGTCCAAATCTGAGTCCGAGTTGCGATCACTAGACTCAGCAGATGCAAACTTAGTAAGTGACTTGAAGTTGACCTCGCCTTGATCAATAATGGCTGCATGCTACTGCCGCGGTGAGTGCCAGTGGTACTACTGTCCTAATCTTGTCAGGTTGATGACTTGCAATGTGATGACTGCACAATAAAGTCACTGTCAGCCTCACGGCCGCTGGGATGGGAGTCAAAGTATTTGGTTATGCACTCCAGGCACGCGGCAAGGATCCAGGGAGCGATTCAATATGAAAGAAGATGTATAAACTAGGTAAGCTTGGTTACAGACCCAACTTATATGTCATCTTCTTGCACCATGGCTGACCATGACGACCCAGACGCGGACTCAGACGTGGACACTGCTTTGGCAGAACTTGAATCAGCTTTGAATGTCTTACCTGATCTGCATCTCAAAGAGCATCTTGCTCAAACGTTGGAAACACAGGAGCCTTATTGAGGGCAGCCTATTGGGCATCTTGGCTCTATTCTTTATACGCATGTCAAGACTGAGTCATCCGAGTCTTGCTGGCAAGATCATGACTTGGACTCAGACAGTTCTGACAGTGATCAGAGCGACAAATATGATGATCCACAACTATCTGTGGTGGTCAATGTTCGGGGTGCCTTTGTCATCACTAAAGGAGTTCTTTCTGGGCCCAGACCAACGAATACCTTCCAGACGTTTCTGAGTCAACAAGGCCTCAAAATTATGTACTTGCCAATCATGGATTTTACTACAGACCTCACAAGGGCCTTCTTCATGTTTTGTTGGCTGAATGAGGCCTTCATTCTTTGAACATGGAAGGAATATCTGGATGGAAATTTTGACCTTGCAGAAAATCTATGGAAAAACTTTATTATGGTAAATAATCTGGCTGAGTTATGATTAGGTACAGCCACACTAACCAATGTCACTGGGATAGTATGACAAAATTCTTGCCTTGGTGCAGTGCCACCACAATTCGCAAAATGATTGGCCCCCTCTGAAAGTCAGCGATACCTCGGAATGGACAAATCGTTACAAAAATTTCAGTGAAATCTTGCCGAGCATCATTGGGGCCTATGC
This sequence comes from Termitomyces sp. K1Ag, assembly GCA_017657315.1. NCBI lineage: Eukaryota > Fungi > Basidiomycota > Agaricomycetes > Agaricales > Lyophyllaceae > Termitomyces > Termitomyces sp. K1Ag. Next base: position 4,300 of record JAGGAR010000165.1, on the reverse strand, counting down.
CCTGAAACCATCTTTGTTCATACTTGCTGACATTTTGAATGACAATCTAGATGGCATTGGACCGGCAACAAATCTCGCGGCTGATCCAAGGCAATCAACCAACCCTGATGTTAAAATGTTCCTAACTTTAGCTGAAGGTATGTCTTTCATCTAGTGTAGTGGCCAGAGTCTGAGGCGTGATCGACTCAAATCTTCTGACAGAGATTGTACATTGTTTTACCCATGATATGACACCTTCTTCTTCTTCTTCTGTAACAACCTCTTCTCTTTTGGAGTCCAGTTTGGACGAGAAAGCATTACCTTTGATTAGTGTGTCTGTGAGTGTGAACCATATCCTGGAAATATGTTCCATAATAGGAAATGAGGAGTTCTACATATGTGACTCTGATGTTCACAGGTCTCTTTTTAACTATTTTTGCTTCCATTGTTGTTTCCCCAATTTCACTATCGTCCAGATGGTTGGGAAACCCCTCTGCAACACCACAGGTGGGCTTTTCAATCTTATTCTTGGCATCATCTTGTTGACCATCATTGCAGCAACGTTCTCTGGGCTTCAAGATTGCACTTCAGGCATGATTCAATATCTCTCTCTCCATCAATCACTCCCATCATGGCTCTACCATACACCTTCAAAGATCCTCAACCCTTCCAAAGCCGCTCGCTTCTCTATACAAAAGAGGAGAAGAACAGTCTCTCTTTGGTGGAGAAGACATGTTCTCTAATTCTCAGAGCTTAACAATGTGTTGAAGACGAGAGGTTGGGAAACTCAAGTGTCCAACTCATTCCTTCATGCATTCATTGATGATAACCCCTTCTAGGCTGCCTTTATGAATCGTCTTTCTTTTGTCCTATGCCATTCTGTCACCTTCAATCCTAGATCATTGCTTCCACCATGGTCTGAAGACCTTCTGTATATCCTGTTTGCCTCCGACATTACAAGAGACCTCCTGGCAGCTGAATCCGGGTCTCTGCCGAACAAATGGCATGTCAAAGAACACTGTGAGTGCTATTTTTTCCCTTGAGCTACCCTCTGTCTTAGCAGATACATAGTTTACTATCCCCAAACTGCCAGAGCAGATCTTGAAAACGATCCATCCAAAAAGAAAGGTCAAGCAGCCCAGAATGATTCTGAGGAGAACCTCAGGCTCAGGACCGAGATGACACCTTCTCCTTTGGTGCTTGGTGTTGTAAGTTTATCCGGTGCCCCAAACCACAACGTCTTCAATAATTGTATTACAATAGGTACTTGTGGAGCTTTCAAAATACTGCAAAGGTTTGGTGAAGATCATAGGTGGCTATGCATCTGATTTCATGAGCTCTCTGCCTCTTGACAAAAAGGAGAAATACCAAAACTTAGTGGAAATGAGCAATTGGCATGGAGTTTTTGAGCTTCATCCTCTATCTTGGGAGAACCTAGTAGGTTGCTCACGTATCTACTGGTTAAATCCTTCTCACAGGTGTCAATCCATCACAGAATAGCAATCTTCCTCAAACTCATTTGTTGTTAGGTCGCTTGTTATTCCTCATCATTCTCAAAGTGGGATTCAAAGGCGCTTTCAATATCCTTGATAGCATTCACAGCCTTTTGTCTCTTGAAGGCCAAGATTTCCTCCTACTCCCCCAAAACTTTGTCCAAACTCTGATGTGCTTAATTGTCATTGCTCTGAAGGGCATATTTGAAATTCAAGTCAACTTCAACAAGCTTGAGACCGGATCTTACAATCTACAACCCCTAGTCAGAGCATTGGACAATATTGTTCAGCCGTTATTGGAACAGCTAAACTTTGTCCAAACTCTGATGTGCTTAATTGTCATCGCTCTGAAGGGCATATTTGAAATTCAAGTCAACTTCAACAAGCTTGAGACCGGATCTTACAATCTACAACCCCTAGTCAGAGCATCAGACGATATTGTTCAGCCATTATTGGAACAGCTTTATCATGAAGCCACTAATGATATGTCTAACTTCAAACTAAAAGAACTCAGAGCCATCAAAAGGGTTTGTTATTAAGCCTCTCCACTGTGCTGAATGCTGACTACTTAAGTAAACAGTTCTGGCTACAAAATAGTCTACCCAACGTCAAAAACCCCTGTGTGGAGTTTACTATTCCAATCGTCCCCACTGACGACGCCATCAAGTCTTTTGTAGTATCTGAAGGGCAAGTACTTCATCATCTCAATGAGCAGCTGTGGAACTTTGCAGAAGAGTACCCTAGTAGGTTCCGAACCTGATCAAACTTTAGACATTCAAGTTCATTCCCACAACAGGCACTAATTGGGGCAGTTTTATCTCATCTTGGACTGCGGATATGGCTTGCGGTCCCAAGTACATCATCCATAAAAACTTCCTTGAGAACATTCAAGTTGTCAACACTGAAGACGACTGAAGACAACCCATAGTAAAATTCTGAGGCTGGTTTCGCAGATTCTTGTGCTTAGGTTGTTAATTGACAGAACAATGTAATGATATTCACCACAACAAACACTAACTACTTTTTTCTTTATCCCCTCCGGTCATCTTCTCTGAGTGCCAAAGCTTTTCACCTGCAATTTCCATCAACAGTTTAGCCTTGCAAAGATCCTGACGTGAAGTTTGAAGTTCATGGGAGAGGGCCAGATTCTCAGCAAAAAGTTGAGCAATCTTTGTCTGAGATTTATCTAGGGAAGCTTCCAATGTGCAGTACTCATTCTTCAGCTTGGAATATGTGTTCTGAAGCTGCTTCTCTGTCATCCACTTGGATATGGAGTCTTCTGCCATGGTCATGGGTACCGTGACAGGTGGTAAATCTTGAGTCTCATGTGGTAGTGGCAACAGAAGCTCATATGGATTGGGGTCTGGTTGAGCAATACCACAGCAACACTTGTTCTCTGAGTTAAGAGGACTGAAATCTTGATTTCCACATATTGATTCAGCAGGACTTGGTGTGAAGCAAATCTTATGGATATTCGCTTGAAATTCCTGTTCCTGATCTCTTTGTTCAGGATTTGGTATTGGCCATACTATTCATAACTCACCTCTGAGTCCTTTCTGTCAGTAAATTTTTGTCACTTCTTTAAATTCTTCTCTTGTGACAATGCTTCTGCCAGATCAGTGGCCAAGTCCTCAAGAGCGGCAGCTTTTTGTTTCAGTGGAGGAGTTTCGGGAATAGTTTCAAACTTTTTGTGCATTCTGTTTGAGTGACAAATGATAGGGCTAGTGTGACTAGAACTTATTACTAGTGAGACTAAGTTGTGTCACCATGGCAGTAGCCTACCAGTGAGTGGGCCTAGTGAACGCACTACTAGTCAGTATGCCAGTGACGGTGGTGCCAGCCTGGGCTGAGTGGTCCGCCACCATGGCACATCTGAGTCACACAGTCACATCACAATCTAGGTTGTCATGGGTTTAGATTGTCATGGGTCGTGATTGAGGTTCACTACTAGCACTGCCACCATGGCAATCATTAAAGTCCAACAAGTTTCGAATCCAACTGCTACTTATGGCAGACTCAACTTGAAGCTGGCATTGGCAAGGCTGAACAACAAATTGTCCCACACAGATGGCGCCAACCATTCAAGCACGGTACTAGTTTTGACAGCTTCTAGCATTTCCAGCATGGCATCATCTTCTCTCAAGAGTATTGTTGCTCCCAATCTTTGCCAAGCTGGTCCCAGGGCAATATTGCACCATGGAATACACCTATCAAACCATTTGGAAGTGAGGACAATTGGAGGCCTGGATCCCTCGTTCATCCATCTTCACAAGCATGGAGACCTTCAAGGTGAAGAATTACGGGTATGCAATGGTGTGATCCAAGCTCTCAGAGGAGATTTAATGGATTCCGTGTATATTTTGTTTCCTTCAATTTTTGTCTGGATAGTTTCTCAAAATTTCCAGATTTCTGCTTTAGATCAGATTGAGGGGAGATTCTCAGTTCTGTTGCAAATTTCCAGGTATAGGGCCACTCCTCAATCTGGCGTTGAGGACATCACAGTTGATATAGTCGCATCCTCTCAGGAGCGTCTAGAGGGTGGTATACAATTCTTGAAAGGATTAGCCATCCTGATTCAGACTTTTGGATTCCATCTCACGTTACCTTATCTGCAGCGCTTCCAGGAATGTTGCAGAGCCAAGAGTGTAACTCCTCCTCCTGCCCCTAGTGTGTGATTGCTTATCACTTGCCAAGTGTGAGGAGTGATCATTTCATTCTTCTAGCTCTGGCACAACCCATTGTGTAAGAGCAACCTCTGGAGGCTATGGCTCAGTCACACAGCTGGCAGAGGGAGATCCAAAGTATATTCAGTACAGTACAGTGTCTAA